>SNQJ01S0082892.1:0-11831 GCA_010110895.2 Picea sitchensis
AACCAGTGATCAAGCATCAACCAAAGGCGACGACAATCTAATCAACGAAAGAAGTGTTTTCACACTTGCAGTTGTGAAAACTAAAACGAAATTGAATTGGAATTGTCGCAAAACCGAGACAAATGTCTAATTAACACAGTGCGACAAGATTTGTCATGATACCGTAAGGGGTGTAGGCATCTTTTTGAGAGCAATCACAAAAAATTGGGTTGGCTGCCAACAACTCTCGGGGTTTCTTTAGGAATTCCTAGTTGTGCTTGGCTTCTTGTGTCTTCATTCTGTCAGCTTTTCCCCTCTTTCGTCATATCCACGTCCATGCCTGTTGGTACTGTCTACTGGTTTTCCTCCATAATGGGTGTGGGGTTTATTGGTGACGTATCCAGTGATGGGATTTGGTCCACATTGACAATCTCTGGTGTTTGTTGTTCACTTTTCTATGATTGTGTTTGTGCTCTGGTCCTAACTCTGGAGTGTCTGGAAGTCTGGCTCGATTCTTCTTGCTTTGGTGGTTCCATGGTGGTAGGATTCAATCGTCCACCGAGCTCAGTATCCTTTGAAACCTCTGTAATCTTCTCTTTGAGCTTGGTATACTCTATCGTTCTCTACCTTTTCTAATTTCGCAATAATCCTTTGGCTCCCATGTCCTTGCTTTGTATGGGCATCGTATGAAGCTTGTTGAAGACTTTACCTTTATGACGGATTCAATGAACCTTGGGTTCCGTCATAATTTCCATTACTCTCCCTCCCCATCTCTATTTGGTGCGATTAATATGACGTCCCGTGAGTTGTTTTCGACATTCAATTCTGCTTGCCTTTGTCACTTAGTACTTCTTTTGCCATCTTTACCTTTCCTGCTTGTTTTCATTTTGAACTGACCGTTGTCCTTGTCTTCAACGGGTTCATATTCCTAAGTGTGTGGCTCCTTCTCCTTTCGGTGCACTGTTCCTCTGTTGGTGCCGTTTAATATCCTATTTTTTTTTTATCTTTTTTTTTTTAGACTGCACGATGATTTTCAAGTTATGGGTGGTTGACTGTCCTTGTACAACTTCAATCAACTTCCATTGATAATCCCTTTGATTTCTCCTCCTCCTATGTCTTTCAGCTATACAACTCCCCCATCTGTGACAATTCTTACTTCATACAGTCCTAACCAGTGCATTTTGAGTTTTCCTGGATGCTGAATTGATTTACTATCATACATCAATACTAAGTCTCCTTTCTTGAAAGTTTTCTTCTTGATATGTATGTCATGCCAAGATTTGTCCCTTTCTTTATGAACTTCTTGGTGGAACCCTACTAGAATCCTATCTTCCTCCATGATCATCAGTTCATTCAACCTCTCCTGTACTAGGCCTCGTTCTGTCATGTGTGTAATTGTTGCTATGCGCAGACTGGGTACCAAAAATTCTAATGTAACTACTACTTCTTGGTCATATACCAATCTGAATGACACCTGTCCTGTCAACTTCTTGCATGTGGTCCTGTATTCCCACAATACTATTGGTATTTTGAGGTCCCAATCATCCTTGTTGACATTATAGATCTTCATTACTGCATTCTCAAGGATTTTGTTAAATGCTTCCACTGTTCCTTTTTCCTGTGGGTGATATTGAGTGCTCTTTTGATGATGGACTTAAAATTCTTCAGTCATAGACCTAATAGTGTTGTTAATGAAGTGAGTGCCTTGGTCGCTCATCAAAATTCTTGGGTAACCAAATATCATGATTACTTGTTCAAACAGAAAGTGTGTTGTTGTTTTTTCCCTGCAATATTTCACTGGTGTTGCTTCTGCCCATCTTGTCAGGTATTTTGTCACGGTGATAATGTACCTTGATCTTTTCCTCTTTGTTGGTGGGTTAATTGTTCCCACAAAGTCTATTGCCCATTTTTCAAATACCTGCAATGTTACTTGTGGTTGCAATGGCATCTCATCCCTTCTATTGGGTTCACCAATCCTTTGACCGACATCGCATCTCTGGCAGTATTCTTTTGAGTCTCTGTGAATGGTCAGACACCAAAGTCCTGCGTGTAATACCTTCTGCACAGTAGCTCTGCCTGCGTAATGTCCTCATGTTATTCCCTCATGAGATTCTGTTAAAATTCTTGGTCTTTCATGTTCTATCACATATCTTCGCAAGATGTTGTCTGCTCCCATTTTGTATAAGTGTCATGCGATCAGCTGATAGTCAGCAGCTCGAACTACTAGTTTTTTCTTTTGCACGGTGTTATATTCCTGTGGCATAGTACCTGTACTCAAGTATTGTATGATATCTATAGATTATTCATCGACGATCTAGACTGAAAATAATTGTGTGTCTGGAAAGTTGTCCTCTAAATTTGTAGGTTCTTCTATGTTCGCGACCCTTGATAGATGGTCAGGTCCTGCATTCAATTTTCCTGGCTCGAATATTACTTCAAAATCAAATTCTTGAAATAGTAGTAACCATTGACATATTCTCCCCCCCAACAATGGCTTGTTGACTAGGTTTTTAAGGGTTGAGTGATCTGTGAACATCTTAAAATGTTTTCCCAATAAGTAATGTGTGAACTTTTGCAGTGCATAGACCATAGCTACGCCTTCCCTTTCTGTAGTGTTGTAGTTCTTATCCGATTATGATAGTTTTCTGCTCATGAATGTGATAGGATGATCCAAATATCTTGCTCTTGGTTGTGCCAAAATAGCTCCAAGTGCTATGGCTGATGCATCCACATGTATGTGGAATGTATTCTCCCAGTCTGGAAATACCAGTATTGGTGTTGTTACCATATTTTCTTTCAGTGTATCCAGACCGTGTTGACAATCTTCATTCCAATGAAACTTTGTATCTTTCCTTAACAGTTTCTCCATAAGCACGATAATCTTCGCGTATCCTTTGATAAAAAATTTGTAGTACCCTGTGTGTCCCAATGTCGCTCTTAGTTGACAAACTGTTTTTGGTGGTGGTGCGTTCACAATTACTGCAATCGTTGAAGGATCTACTAGTAAGCCTTTCTTGCATACTATATGACCCAAAAGTATCCCAAACGATGTTCCAAAGATACATTTCTTGATGTTTAACAATATTTGGCACTGCTTGTATCTTTCTAACATCAGCCGTAAGACCTCTACATGGTGTTTCAAAAAACTATAGATTGTCCATCGTCCAAGTATACCTCTAGAAGCTGGTGGATAAATTCCTTAAATGTAGCAATGACTACTCTGGAAAATTTTGTTGGTGCATTCTTCAGTCCAAACGACATGACTGTGTACTGGTAGGATCCCCATTCTGTAGAAAATGTGGTCTTGTATATGTCTTCCTATGCTATTTTAATTTGGTGGTAGCCTGAGAATCCATCAGTGAATGAGTAAACTTTGTGTTCTCCTACGTTCTCCAACACTTTGTCCGTGAAAGGTGTAGGAAACAGGTCATGTAGGCATACATCGTTCAACTTCCTCAAGTCGACGCATATTCTTTTTCTCGCCTTGTTTTTTCTCTTGAACTACCATCAGGATTATCCATTCTGATTCTTCCACGGGTTCTATAATTCTGGCTTCGAGCATTCTATTGATCTCAGCTTTAACTTTATGCTTATATATCGGGTTTAGTTTGTATGGTCGTTTTCTGATCGGTCTTTCTTAAGCTATGAGTGGTATCTTCATTTCTCCTAGCTCTCCCGCTATACCCTTCATTTTTTTAAATGTTTTGGGGAACATATCACTGTACTCGTGCAGTAACTTTGTTATGCTTTCTACTATTTTCTCATCCCAGTAGTCCCCAATGCTAGCCATTTTGGGATTCTCAACTATCCCAATGTTGACTTTATTCTTCTTGATCGATGCAACAACTACCTCTAATTCTAGAGGTGGACCTTCCACTTCTCTTTTTCCTTCTGCTTCCTCGATCTGAATATCACACAGATTGTGTTTATTGGGTGCTTCCTCCTGTACATGGTAGCATGACAACAATTCTTTCACTATCTATATGTTCCGTTGTTGTTCTTTTGTTATTATTTTGACTTGTGGTTCCTTAATGAATATCACTCCTCTTATCCTCTTAAGTGTTGTGTCTATGTTGGGTTTCTCATGCTTGAATGAGAAAGTGACTGTAAAATTATGTTGTAGTACTGTCCAGCTCAAAGTTCCTCTACGCAATTCCTGGTCCGTATACCAGTTTGCTAGTATTCCCTCTAGAGTGTGTATGAAATTATGAGGTCATTCTTCTGGAGGTGTCATTTTCCACAGTGCTCTGCACTTCTCCAAATGTTCCGCTGGTGCCCCATGTCCATTATACTTCTGATGCTAGTTGGTTCTATGATCTGCACCGAACCTTATGCACAGTAATCGATTACATTGGTACCACTTTGTGATTGTTTCCTTGTGTGCGCCCCACCATCTTGCATGTGTGGCCTTGAGTTCTATATCAAGTGATAAGAGTCTCTGATTTGCTAACACTTCATCTTCGTACTGTGCCAAGAATTTTTCTAGATCATTCACTCCATGGAAACTGGGTGGTTCCCTTATCTTCGTGCCTACCCATCTTACTGCGCGGTCTATTCTTACGCACCTTCTTGTGGAAACTTCATGTAGGCTTTGTTTCCAATTTTCTAAACCTGTATCTAAGTCTGTCACACATGAAGTAATGCTCTGCCAACTGAGTATCCCATTTGCAGTTGGGTTTACGTAATTCTCATTGCACGTAGTTGTTTTGTACAACTGGTTGATTTACTCGAAGTCTAAGCAAGTGGGTTCTACAAACCTTTCCCCTTCTGATGGGTCTAACAACGTGATTCCCCTATATTCTCCTGACTCAAATGTCATTTTTCATGTCTTTAAATTGATTATGGCCTGGTTATCAAACGACCAGTCCAAGCCAAGCAATGTTGGATACAATGTTGTGTCGTCCACTATTTCAATCACTTCAAAGTATTCTTTAGTGCGCACTTCATCCAGGTCTATTGTTACTCCTTTCAGTCCGCCAATTGGTAGAACTCTCTGTGGTTTTCTAGTTTTAGTTGAACAGGTGAATATCCCAATGTGGGCTCTCCCATACATTGCCATGTTTTCTTGGGTAATACATTGACTTAAGATCCTAGATCCAGTATGATATCTCCCATGTTGAAATCTATGATGTTAGCATTCATCATGAACTCTCTACTTGTTATTCTCCTTGTATATAGGTGATTGATTGTTTTTTGTTCTAGTTTTCCTTCTGTCTGTATGCTACATATTTCTAATATGTTTTGCAATATTTTGACATATGATGGATAATTCAATACTTTTACACATGATTGCAAAAATCCTTTGATTGTACTTACTTGTCCTAGGGGCTACATTTCTTTAGTATGATCCAGCGATGGAGGCATCTCATACTTTGGAGCCTCTTTAGTCTACTACACAACTGAAGTCGACGCAATGTCGTCCTTATGAAATTCTTGTCTGGCCTGCTTAAATATCTCCTTCTCGATCTACGCATCGAACTACTTCCTTGGTTCGATGTTCTTCTTCACCCACTGGTGTTGTACTGGCTCTTGTGGGACTACATCACTCCCTGTTTCGGCTCCTTTGTGGGTAACTATGTTGATATTTAATCCTTCATCCCTTGCTTCAGCTGAAATCCATTGCACATTCTTGTTGTTTTGATTCCTCTTTTCCTAGATCTTTCCCATTAATGTCGGACATTCTTCCATTTCATGATCCAATGCACGACAATACATACAAGTTGTTGGTGGAAGTGGACATTCTCTTACATAATGCCCCGATTGTTGACAATTGTGACATACCACTAGTCCTCTACCTCTTCCAAATCCTCCTCTTTCTCGTCCTCCACCTCTGTAGCCAGCTTGATCTCCTCTATACATGTCATACCGAGGCGCATTATTGTACTACGTGATGTTGTACTATGGCTATGTTGTATTATATGGTTGTTGCGTAGTGTTGTATTGTGGTTGCGTTGTATTATATGGTTGCTGCGTAGAGTTGTACTAGTTTGGAAATTGGTTAAACTGTGCTGCGACTTTCCCAGTCATCATTTCTGCCTGCACCTTATATGCATGTGATGTCCTTTCTCACATCAAATCCATATTTCTACAATCTTTTTCATCGCGGCCCATTGACTTGCAAAAGTTGCAATATGAACTCTTTGGAATTGTCTGGTATTTCTACATCATTGGGTAGTGATATGGATCGTGGCTCAGTTTGTTACAAATTTCACACCATAGCCCTCCTGTTGGTAATGGATTTGGAATTCCTGCTGCCATATACTTTGTGAATGTTGGACATTTGTTCTTGTGGTGTCCTTTAGTTCTGCATGTGGTACACCAAACAACTTCTCATTTTTCCTTACTTTTGTTCTGGTTTAGCTTGAACGTTAAGTTCTTCAAATCCTCCTTCAGCTCTTCGATGGCTGGATCCATTTGTTGATATTGATTTTCTTCCAGTTGCAGGGCTACTTGCAGAGCCTCTGCCTGTGTCTGAAACTTCTGTTGTCACAATGGGTATTTTAAGTGTGGTAGTAGTGAATTGACGAACAGGTGCATGTGTTGCATATCAGTCATGAGATATTCAATTTTCCTTTCAGTCGCTTGAATATCTGGTCAATATCCCATACGAATTCTCTTGGTTTCTATCTAATTTCTATCATCTCGTTCATGTACTGATCCTCTGAACTTAACTTCTGAAACTCATTTATCAACAATTTCTTGATATCTGAAATCGTTCTAGTTGTCCCTGGTGGATTGTTTGTAGCTAAACTCATATACCAATCTAGTGCGCGATCCCTTATTGTAATTGCTAGTTGTGCAAGTTTAGTATCTTCGTTTGTGATTTGTTTTTCTTCCCAAATATTTTCATAGATAAAAAAAATGCTTTTCCGGGTCCTCCGACGCTTCTCCTTTGAATTATGGTAACCTGGTGGTGGGATCATGTCCTGCCATCCTGAATGCTGAACTACTACCTCTGTGCGGTGTAGATACTTGACTAGTGCTTCCTGAAATGGATCCTCTAGTTGTTGTTCCTTGTGTAGATCTACTTCCTGCTATCTTTCTTCTCTCAAAATTCGATTGTCTAAACGGTGGTGTTCTCTTTGGTGTATTAGTCGCAGATGGGTTTATGGGTTCCACACTAACATTAATATGGATAGGATTGTTTCCTTCTCTTCCTGCTCTTGGACCTCTTGTCTTCCTCTCATATGTTGTGCACAGGATTTCCTCAATCTTCTCCACAGCCCGAAGATCCTCTACCTCTTCTTCATCACTTTCCAAGCCTTCCCTCGCGGCTACGACTCTCTTCTTGGTATTCACCTTGTATTGGTAGGGTACTCCACTGCGTGTCTTTCCAGCTATCTCCATGATCCGCTTGATCTGGTCATCATCCATCATGATTGGGTCCAAGGCTTCCTCCTTCTCCCCTTTATCCACTTCTCCTTCCATTTCTCCTCTTTTTTTTAGCGCTTCCCCCCTTTCCCCATGTACGTAGGGAAGTTTAGTTGTCTGACTCCATTGCAATTACACCTTTTTTATATAGCAGTATCTTAATAGAAGTATACATCGATCTAATATACCTTCCTCAAGGCTCACATAGAAAATCTTTCTCTGTTGTGTTGTACAACTTCGTTGTATCTACTGCAAATTCCATTATAAAGTCTGCTACAATAATGTCAAGACAAAAGTCTACTGCGCGGGTGAATTTGTTGTTCACCTGCTGTAACTTCTCAATTTGAACTGAGGTCTACTCTAACTGTCATATCTGGTTTGTTGTGTGGTTATCCTTCAACCTCAATATCCACTCATACAATACGTGTGGAAAATCACAGAAAAAAACTTCATGCAAATCAATAAACACATACTTCTCAAGGTATTTGCGCGGTGTTACTCTAGGGTTTATGTTATCCTTCTACGGAAACTCCAACTCCTTTGTCTTCAGCCAGATTTTGATCTCTTCTTTTGTGGGATTCCATGGTCTCAACATCCCCTCATAGCAGCTCATTTTTTTCATCTTCTCATCATCCGATCTAGTCTTGTTTTGACCCACCTTACGCAGATCTTACAAATTTCAACAGATCCCGTCTACTCAATCCTATACCGTTCCAACCATGATAGAAAAATCATTTGTTGGTTACTATTTATATGCATGAGTTTATATATTTAATACGCTTGACCCAAGGTTCATGTCTGCTAGGATTCCAACAAAGCATCTAAAACTATCGGCCCTCCTGGTAAACTAGAAGGCAACTCAACGCACAGAGTGCGCTGCGCAGTCTCACCTGAGATAGTCATAATGGGTGACTGCAATACTCAAGTTTTTGCAATCCGAGATTAAGTGGGGATCTGGGAAGTGTGCACTAAGAGTTCTATTTAACTTATTAACTTAATAGACTGTCATTCATGATTATGAATGGAATATAATCAACTCATTCAATTAGCATACTAATATCTACTTGAAAACAATAATGAAACACATGCATCCAATCCCATAACATAGGTTTTACCGTGGTTCACCCCCTCCTGGGCTACGTCCACAAATATCTGGCTCTAAGCTCTTTTATTATGGAAGTTCTAAAACTACAACGTCGTGCACTTTACAACTCCTCTCAGTCGGGTCGAGATCTATTATGAGGTAGACTAGATCGCACCAAGCTCCTCAACCTACGATCTAACCCTCAAGATCTACCCTCCTGACTGTCCTTTTACTCAACAATGTACAAAAAGTTTACAACCAGTTTCTTGATACCTCTATCTCTTCTTACAATAGTAGATCTTACTCCCTTTCAAAAGACGGTCTCTCTTTTCCATATAACAACAAAACATCCCGCCTCTAAGACCTAGGTATCTATATTTATACATTTCTGGCTCACCAACCATTACAATGTATTGCAAAAGCCCTAACCCTAACGTCGTTAGGTCTTCCATGCACACCCATGTGCTGCTCTTTCTTCTAGCTATCACTTTCCTCATACATGCCTTCTTTCCCAAAATATCCTTTCTTTCCTCTTTGGCCTACTTCCAATAATCATCCAACTTATTTCTCCACCAAACATCTTGAAGACATATCCATTTGTCGACCTCCGTCGATCTACATATCCAGCCTAGTCGGCATTGACAAATCCATGTACGCCTACTTTACCACTATCACCTTGAGGTCTTCCTTGGTAGTATATAGCATAGTCATTCGTGCCACACAAATACCTAAATACTCTCTTGACAACTATCCAGTTCTCCTTTCCAAGTGTCGACATTTACCTACTCAACACTCCCACTACATGGGAAATGTCTGGTTGAGTGTAGACCATCGCATACATTAGAATAACAACAACACTTGCATAGGGAACATGTTCCATGTACTATATTTATTCTTATGTATTTTGATATTGTTCAACAGTAAGCCTTGCTCCCACATGAATTGGCACCTTCACCAGTTTGCAATCCTTCATGCTGAACCATTTCAAAACTGTTTCAATATACTTTGTCTGATTCAACCAAAGATTTCTGGTGGCTTGATCTCTCTTAATCTCCATTCCCGGAATGAAGTTAGTTGCACTGAGATCCTTCATGTTGAACTTGGAGGATACTCGCTTCTTCAACTCCTTTATTGCGTCCATGTTGTTTCCAATTAACAACATGTCATCGACATACAAAGCTACGTATATGAAACACCCACCTTCTTCCTTGGAATATATGTAGTGATCAACTTTGCTTCTCACAAATCCTAAACTGAGGATGTCTGTGTCAAACTTATGGTACCACTTCCTTGGTGACTTCTTTAGACCATAAATGGATGTTTTGAGTTTTCACACCAACTCTTGATTTCCCTTTACTACAAATCCTTCAGGTTGTTTCATGTAGATTTCTTCTTCCAGGTCCCCATGTAGGAAAATTGTCTTGACATCCATCTGTTATATATCCAGATCATATGTTGCAGCGAGAGACATTAGTACTCTAATGGAAGTTATTTTTACAATAGGGGAAAAAATCTCACCAAAGTTGACTCCCTTGAATTGGGAATAACCTTTCGCCACCAGTCGAGATTTGAACTTATCGAATTTTCCTACGACATTCATATTCTTCTTGAATACCCACTTTATACCAACAAGCTTTCTTCCACAAGGTAACTTGACTAAATCTCATGTCTCATTCTTGTACAAGGATTCTATGTCTTTGACAATGGTGTCCTTCCAGACTTTACCCTCTGCCGAGTCGACTGCCTCACCGACCAACTTGGTCTCATCGTCGATGGCAGTTAGCACCAATGCGGAACAAAATTTGGATGGACTATACCTCTCAACTGGTTTTCTTATTCTTTCTGGCCTCCTTACCACCATAGTTAGCTTTTCCACCTCTTCTTCAGACTCATTCGACTTATCTGAATCATCTTCTTCGTTCCTCAATTCAAACTGCACCATATTAGGATTATTCTCGGTCTAAAATTCTTCCTCAGGCTCAGACTTCACTCCAACTTCTTTGAAGACCACATCTCTACTGTACACTATTCTCCTTTATGCAAGATCCAAGAGCTTATATCTCTTCATTCCTTCTTTATATCCAATGAAAATATATTTGACTTCCTTCTTGTCCATCTTTCTCCTCTTTTCCTTGGGAACATGCAAAAAGGCATCACAACCAAATACTTTTATATGTGCCACCAAATTATTCTTACCATACCATACCTCATTTGGATTTGTGTCGACTAGCGTCGACGAAGGAGACATATTCACCAGATATCTTGCAGTTTCAACTGCCGCCACCCATAATTCTTGTGCGATCCCAACACCATTGAGCATGCTCCTTGCCTTCTCCATCAAAATTCTATTCATTCTCTTGGAAACTCCATTTTGTTGTGGGGTATATGGTGTGGTATTTTGGCGTGATATGCCACACTTATTATAGAACTGATCAAACTTCTTTCCACATAATTCACCACCATTGTCAATCCTCAACACTTTAATCCTCTTTTCTATCTAGTTTTCCACAAGATATTTAAACTTCTTAAACCTATCGAAAACCTATGATTTCTTTCTCAGGATGTATATCCACGTCTTCCTAGAGAAATCATCTATGAAGGAGACATAATACAGGGATCCACTAAGTGAAGGAACTGTAACCAATGTAAATGTGTTGAACCTACACAGAATAGATCTAGCTAGAAAATACCACACACATTTGCAGAGAGAAATTGAGAAAGAAGAAGCAAGAGAGAAAGAATGGAAGAATTCTCATTAATTGTATTCCACACTCAAAGAGTGAATAATTTACAATAGATATAGGCTACATGAGTAACTAATGCTCCATAGTGGTGGTCTATATTGATTTGGACACACACCAGAAGTTACGGGAGTAAACTGCCACCTAGTCTAGTGTTACCCATGATTTTGGTCATCATGATGGTGTATTGATAATGGTGTACTCAGGCTCCTCATAAGAACTTTCTCTTGAGAAAATTGACATTCATCTCTTCCCAGAAAACATACTTTTGAAGAGAGTTTGCAGGTTGTTAATATACCAGGGTGAGAGAATGACCCATTCGCACAGGCTACCTTAAGCTAGGGTGCAAACTTCTCCCACTTTGCTACATAGCTAGGGTGCGAACTTGTTCTAAGGCTTGGAAAAAGATGAATTCTCGATGGTTCTAGAAGGGAATATTCTAGAAGAATGGGTTGGCATTTAAATGGTTATCCTTTTACTGGTTTCCCTGATATTGTGGGATCATTCTTATCCAAGTAACCATCTCATTCTCTCCTATATATTTATGGAATTCTCATGGAAAAGGTTAAGAAAGATCCATTGGAGAATTGGTGAAAGAATTGTGTGAAGGACTTAGCTTGAACAGGAGCTTGGAGACTCTAGCAAGTCTATCAAGA
>SNQJ01S0082892.1:14138-26930 GCA_010110895.2 Picea sitchensis
TTGTTTACTAGTGCGTGTTGTTTGTTTACCAAAGTTGACCATACGATTTTCTTCGTGAAGTTTTTCACTCGTTTACAATAGCTCCTCCACGTCGTTCACGTAGAATGCAGGGTTTATCTCCAGAGAATCTGGAAGGTTCTCAACCCTTGCCTACAAGTTCATCTAAGGGCTCTCCTCCACAGAGTGTAGTCCAAGTCGTCTACACGCCACAAGTGGAATGAACTGACTCTGTAGAACATTTCCGAATTACTAATACTCGAGAGGAATTTAAAATTCACCCTGATTCTGAGCGACTATTTATGCGACTAAATTCTTCTGGAGACTTAGTTGTTACATCTTCTAGATCACTAGTTGGACCCTTTCCAGGCATAGAAGGCCAAGATGCTTTTTGGTCTATGGGAATTTTTCGACGGGACCTTTTTGGTCCAGGCTCACCTGTGATTTCCGAAATCACCCCACCTGTGATTTTCAAAATATCTAGTCCAGAGACAATACCGTTTACTACCGCCTATCACTTTACCGTCCCTATCGAAATGGCCCATCACACAGATACTATGAGAGTTCACACCAGGTTTACCATGGTTAGTCTCGCTCCCATTAGCACACCGCGAACGCCCAACGTCACCCCAACACTACCACTTGGATACCGTGCGTTGAATGCTTCCATTCCCACTCCTACACAAACCCCATCTGTCTCTCATGGTGGTCCTTCTTCTTCTGGGCACTCTCTTCCTGGTTTTATTCCAACACTCCCTCAATTTCCTTTTGGAGTACCTTCCTCATCTTCTATTGGTAGTCTTAATCCTAGTGGCACTATTCCATCATTCACACCAAATTACCAGATTCTCGTCGATGGAAAATTTCACCAAGGTGGCATGACTCAACCCCCTCTCAGTGGGAAAATTCCTATTGGAATGCAAATTCCTATTGGAATGAAAATCCCAATTGGAACACAACCCCCAACTAGAACACTGCCCCCAATTGGAACACCACCTTTGATAGGAGGACCAACCCCACCTTATGGAAAAAACATACCTTTGTCCTTGGCCTAGTATTGGAATCAGTTGATACAACATCCTCCCCAATCGACTGAGGGGCAGCAGTTTCTAGCTGCGTCCGTAATACCCCCTAGTATGGGCCAACCATATCCAAGTTCGTTCAATCCTATTTGGGGCTCGAATGCTCAAACTCACGTTCCTATTCTAGGATACAATCCCATGAGCTACTATCCTCTCCAACCACCACCGAATCTGCCTGGGTATTCACATTATATACAGACTGCTTATGGTCCTACTAGTTTGCCGACAGGGCTTCCTCCCCAAAGCCACCAGTACCCATAGGTGAATCAATAGTTACCCTTTTTGGCCACTCTGGATCTTCCGAATTTGTCAAGGATTTTAAATGATCCAATTCGTCACTCTCCCCAATGGCTTGCTATACCAGCCAAGCTACCATCGGACATTCCGAAATTCAACGACAAAGTGGGAGAGGACCCGAACAATCACGTTATGACTTTTCACCTATGGTTTTCATCCAACTCGTTGATGGATGACTCTATTCGTTTACGTCTTTTTCAACGAACCCTCACAGGTTCTGCTGCGAAGTGGTATATAGAATTACCACGGGGTTTCTTCTCTGACTTCAACACCCTAGCTATGGCTTTCCTCACACACTACTAGTTACCGATATGTTATGAAACGGGGACCGAGATTTTGAGTTCCTTCAAACAGAACAAGGCCACTCATATATCCGATCACATTCATGAGTGGTGACGAAGACGACGTCTCATTAAACTTGAACTCCCCGATCAGTTGCTGGCAGAATGGTTCCAAAAATCATTTGTGAACGACATTGATCGTGACATTGCCACGGGTGGAGTAGTCATAGAAGAGAAGGCTATAAGTCATGCTCAATACCTTGACCTCGTTTACTCATAAACGGGTACCCTTTACGATTTACTACCTAACTTACCTCATCCTTCCACTTCCGCCACTTCAACTACTCCAGCTACTTCGCATGCAGTCGACGGTGTGATTGGCACTTTCCAGGCCCAACCACATTCTGCCTCAAGCGCAAGCCCCAAATCTTCTTCTTCTAATGTTCAAAATTCTCTGTCTCCTACCCCTCCCACTGGCAAGACTTCTGAGGTAAATGCAGTTCAATCTACCCCAGCCGGTAAAAACAAATCCAAAAAGGGAAGGGGTAAGAATAAGGAGGACAAAAATATTTCTCAAGCAAAGCGAACCAAAACCCCACCTGTTGATGATCGAGATAAGCGCAAACCTCAATACCCTTGTATTATCTGTGGTGATGATCACTACACGAAGGATTTTCCATGACGTGCCAAAGTCACTAAGTTCCTTCAGGGAGCTCCAAAATTGCTTGCTTTGACCGTTTTATCCCAACCCTTCTCTTCTCAACAATAGGATCAGTTGGTCATTCATGACCAACCCTCATCTTCTACTACATCTTATGTATTGATGTGTACTGGAAATTCAAAGAAAAATGACATTTCCCTCACCACTCGAGCCAAAGATTATTCTCCCTCTAAAGAGAAGGTTGATGATCTACCTCCTTCATTGGTACAACCCTCTCTCACGACTCCACCTACCAATGGTCCTCTTCATCTCGAACAACTGAGCCTCGACACAGTTCTTTGACCCCCCCTGAAGGGTGTCGTTCAGAAATCAGCTTTCAATCCTCATGCTCGTGCTGCCCAGAACTACAACATTGTTGAAGATCTGGCCCAAGCACCTTCTGCGATGTCAGCCCTCGAAGTCCTTCAAAGTTTTCCCACACAACAGAAGGCACTGTTGAAATCTATTGGTGGAATCGACCTGATGGATACGAATATAATAATTTTTGACTTAGAATATCACATTCCAAGGTTACCCCCTCAACTTGCGTTCTAGATCCAAGTGATTGTCTCTGACAAAAACATTTGTCGAACCGTTATCGACGAGGGTGCCTCGACGTGTGTCATGTCTCTTACTTGTTGGAAAGCCATTGGCTCTCCCTCTTTGAATGAATCCCAGAACACTCTCAAAGCCTTCAATGGCTCTGGTTTTAAGCCCTACGATGTGCTTCCTTCATTGCCCATCACGCTAGAAGGCAAAACGGTCCAAGTTGAAGTGGAAGTCTTCGACGCTCCCCTTGATTACAATCTTCTGCTTGGCCGCAGCTGGATCGATTCCATGCACGCAGTTGTGTCGACCCTTTTCTGTGTGGTACATTTCCCACATCAAAGGAAGATTGTCACTGTCGACCAATTAGCCTTCTTTAACTCTGATACCCATAATGGCAATGTATCGTTCATCGCTGAAACCCCACCGGGTTATGAGAACGTCAGTGTAGGCCTTATCAAAGACTCTTCGTTAATGGGTACTTTCCCCATTCCATCACTCGATGTTCCACGCTCATCCATTTCTTTAATCAACATGATCTCCACCTCGATTCATGAACTTCCTATGTCTCACGACCCCTGTGTTAGCGTCGGAAGTCACTCCTGGATTGCTTGCAGGAGTAGATCCCAATGCCCATCAGTTTTTACTGTCACAATTTAATAAATGGGGGTGGTCGAATGGAAAGAGACCCAGGAAAGCAGCATTGACACAGGAACTAGGGTCTAGTATGTAGAAAGCAAGGGAGGTCTTCATCCAACTTTCGTCAGTAAGTTGATTAAAGGGTGACAGAGGGAAGACTTGTGAGAAGGGAAAGCAAGACTGCCTCAGGCAGCAAGCCTTTGGAAGCTCGAGGATGAAAAACTCAAAAGCCAAGATCCTCTTGGTCCGGAGCTTCAAGGAGCTAAAGAGTGACTCAACTGGATCCTCCAATTCTAAGTCGTTCAGCACTACGAAAATAATAGGAACCGATTAGAAACAATGTAACTGTTGCAGTGATCCAACCTACATCATCCTATAACAACTACAACTTGACTAGATCCTCCAATTCTGAGTTGTTATAACATAGTATACAAGAGATGGAAAAGAGGCCGACATCCATAAAGTAAGAAGTTTCAAATGCCTTATACATTAACCAGAGCGACTAGCGCTTCATCAAAACTTTACAATCGGGAGCCTTTCTCAACCATCAATAGATTACAAAATACCAAGACTGAGTCTATATACTCAACAAAATTTGCCTATCAGAGGCATGTTTAGTCATCCAAGGCGTGGTGTCCCTTCAACCAAATTCGGATGGATAACTTTCGTCAGACGCCACCTTAACTGCGCATGTCTCCTGCAGGAGAGATAGTTGCAACATTAAAGGCCAACATGGCGTGCACACACTTTCTCTGGTCATATGAGGACCAACCATGACCCTTTGGAGAAAATCAGTGTATAGGACCGTCTCGGGCAGAATGTCTACCGAAACCCCCATACCTTGCATTCAATAAGTGAGCTGAGGTTTCAACTACCTCTGTTCAGCTTCATTTAATTCTTTAGCGAGGACCAGGATCGAAGTCGAGCTGAAATGGTCTTGGAGGATGCGGTATTCCCTTCTGTGGAAAAACCCGATGCTTTGGCACCTTTGCATAACTCTCTTCCTTTCTCAAGTGAGCGCGGGCTGTGACCCTGCATTTATTCTCGAAGGCGCTTTCGGTGTTCACAAATATGGAGGGGCTGATCCTTGCTTATCATAGTCACGATGAGCGAAACGCCGAGATGGTTAAATTTGGTGCCACACGTCCTTCTTAGCTATGACGGTCCTAGACCCCCTCGGCGATGCTGTGGGCCTGAGTCTTGGACATTCCCGGCACCTCGCATATCGGGAATACGACAGAGCTACTCCTTGTGCCTCGGAGTCATGATGGGCGAAACGCCGAGATGGCTCAATTGGGCGCCAGGTGTCCCCTTTGGGTGGATGGTTGAGAATGCTCCGTAATACTGCGGGCCCGACTTTGGGCGCCCTCGGTGCTTTTGGGGTTCGGGGTTTCAAGATATAGGGAAACACAGAAACTTCACCCTTCGAACTCCCGAATGTCGAAACGTCGACGCGACTATATTTCACGCCACGCGTCCTCTGGATGGACGACTGCTATCTTTCCCTACACACAATATGGGTGCTATCCATTGCGCTAACCTCGGCGCAACTTCGTTAATCGCGATTTCCCTCCAACTGTTGATCTGCTCCTTTGGATGAATCCGGACCGTTGACACTATAATTTTGCCCGCTCGCTTGATTTTAGGCCCGAAAAGGACTTCTTCTATGCGTTGCGCTTTGGCGCTCCTCGTGCAACCTACATACCTGGATATCCTGATGCCGAAGACAAGAATTGTCGCTAACATTAGGCTCCATGGGGGATACAGTCATCCCTGTGATGCTCTAAGAACTCATTCCGCAACTTCAGTGCCTTGCTGTTGGGCTATGGAGTCAGGCTCAAAACATCCTGTTGCTGAAAATACAAGCCGAAAAATAAAAGCAACAAAATAAAAATACATGCTCAAAGGAGCTTATTTATATACAATCCTAAACTAATAAAACACTTTACATGGGGTTAGGTGAAAGCAGACTTCCACCATAGCCAATCAAGCAACTTCCTGAAGGGAAGCTCTTTCTTTCTGTCGATGATCACCAGCAGATGGTGTAACCGTGACAGTAGAACGGCTACAATCTTCAACTTCTTCTCACAGGGTGAAGTTGATATGGAATAGGGTGGATCCAAGTCATAAAGGACATGCCACTCCATGTATTCGCCGACAGGGTCATAGAATGAGTGGCGAATTTCGTAAAATTGGTGACAGGCAGCTTCCTCTGCTACAGAGTTTCTCACATGTGGTTGAATATCTTTGATAAGAACAGATGAGTGGACAACTGAAATAGGCTCACTGATCTTAGGCAGTAGCTTCTCGCTGACTGGATTTGGAATGAAATATGTGCTCAGTTGTTCCTCTGGTTCCTTTTCCTCTTCTTGGCTCTCCCCCGGGTTAGATTCGTATTCATCATAAATAGGGACCATGGGGTGGTTCTGCTTGCTAACTGGTTCTTCAGTATCTTTATAGTGATCAAATGTAGGATAAGCTTGTTGTTCATCATCACTATAATATACATCAAAAAGGGGTTGTCCTTCATTGATATGACCTTCCTCCAGAATAGTGATCCTGTAAAAAAAATTTGTTTTAGGGACACTGGGACTTGCTGCTTCTGGCTACTCATACATAATCCTTTTCTCTTTAATCCTAGGTAAAAATATATCGTGAGAAACCCCCTGGGGGAAAAGAGAAGAAACCTCTTCCACAACTAACCCCTCTTTTAAAAAAAAGGGGTCTTCGTCATCATGAGCAGAGATGCTAGGAACATCTGGTTCAACCCGATATTCAGGTGAGTCATCTACCATGGACCACATTTGCTCTATAAACTCACAATTTCCACAAGAGGCATGTTGATCGTTATGAATATCTAAAAGAATAGAGGCATCTGATATGATGTCAGATGATTCTGTTCTAGGCCTAATACAATTAATATCATTCAACACCTCCATATTTTCCTGGAAAATGCTTTCCTCCATAGTAAAAGCTTCATCATGGACCTGGTCTTCAGGGCCAGCAGAGGCTTCATGAAGCGAAGAAAACTCCTCACAACAGTTTTCAAACAAACAATCAGCTGGATAGTAGTCTTTACAAAATGAATTGAAAGCTGTATGAAAACCTGTTAAAGAACGGATGCTCGCAGTGGGAAGAGATCGACACCACTCAAGAGCAGCTCCCTTCAATGAATACCTGAAGAGATTAATCCGGACATCCTCATGTGTGATATTGTGTCGGTGAATAGCCTCATGGAAGTCCAGTAAATGCTCAGCTAGTTCCTCCCAACTTGTTGCATGAAATTCAGGGAGGAAATATTCCCATTGGTCTCTATCAGGAAGTGCATTAGGAAACCCAACTATATGGGAAAAGTCACAGGAAGAAAACCTTTGAGACATAATTTTCTCCATATCGAAATAGTGGAGTCGCCAATCGATCCTCGAATCATGGGGTCGCCAGGTGAAAGATGCGCAGATTCAAATGTGCCTGGTCCTTGTTCACCATCAAAGGCCAGATCTTAACGTTGTTGTTACCCCAGGAAGCTTCTCAGGCTGAGAAAGTAGTTGCTGAAACCTTCTCGAGAAAGCTCCTTAGGGTCGTCTTTCAGATGTGCTAATAGTAGTCACAGCTGAAACAATGATGTGGAAACAATGGAGTTGCCATAGTGGAGTCACAAGGTACACAGTAGCAATCTTTAAGGGCTCTGATTTCTGATGCACCTTCAGAATCAGAGGCTCAATGTCGTTCTGCCCAGGGAAAATATTCAACTTCGTCCCCGGCAACGACGCCAGAAATGTTGGCGATGGAAGTCACCCCTGGATTGCTTGCAGGAGCAGAGTCCAACGCCCATCAGTTTTTATTGTCATGATTTAATAAATGGGGGTGGTCGAATGGAAAGAGACCCAGGAAAGCAGCATTGACACAAGAACTAGGGTCTAGTATGTAGAAAGCAAGGGAGGTCTTGATCCAACTTCTATTAGTAAGTTGATTAAAGGGTGACAGAGGGAAGACTTGTGAGAAGGATGAGAAAGATTGCCTTGGGAGACAAGCCTTTGGAAGCTTGAGGATGAAAAAATAAGAAGCCAAGATCCTCTTGGTCTGGAGCTTCAAGGAGTTGAAGAGTGACTCAACTGGATCCTCCAATTATAAGTCGTTCAACGTTACAAAAATAACAGGAACCGATTAGAAACAATGTAACTGTTGCAGTGATCCAACCTACATCATCCTATAATAGCTACAACTCAACTAGATCCTCCAATTCCAAGTTGTTCTAACACAGTATACAAGAGATGGAAAAGAGGCTGACATCCATAAAGTAAGAAGTCTCAAATGCCTTATACATTAACCATAGCGACTAACGCTTCATCAAAACTTTACAATCGGGAGCCTTGCTCAACCATCGATAGATTACAAAATACCAAAACTGAGTCTATATACTCAACAAAATTTGCCTATCAGAGGCATGTTCAGTCATCCAAGGCGTGGTGTCCCTTCAGCCGAATTCAGATGGATAACTTTCGTCAGACGCCACCTTAACTGCGCATGGCTCCTGCAGGGGAGATAGTTGAAACATTAAAGGCCAGCATGGCATGGACAGACTTTCTCTGGTCAGATGAGGACCAGCCATGACCCTTTGGAGAAAATCAGTGTATAAGACCGTCTTGGGCAGACTGTCTGTCGGAACCCCCATACCTTTCATTTAATAAGTGAGCTGAGGTTTCAACTACCTCTGTTTAGCTTCATGTGGCAAAACTGGTCTTGCAGGATACGATATTCCCTTCTGTGGCAAAACCCAATGCTTTGGCACCTTTGCATAACTCTCTTCCTTTCTCAAGTGACCGTGAGATGTGACCCTGCGTTTATTCTCGAAGGTGCTTTCGGCGTTCATGAATATGGAGGGGTTGATCCTTGATTATCATAGTCGCGATGAGCAAAGCCTGGAGATGGTTAAATTTTGTGCCACGCATCCTTCTCAGATCTGACGGTCCTAGACCCGCTCAACGATGTTGTGGGCCTGAGTCTTGGACATTCCTAGCAACTCGCGTATCAGAAATATGATGGATCTGCTCCTTGTGCCTCGGAGTCAGGATGGGAAAAACGTCGAGATGGCTCAATTGGGTGCCAGGTGTCCCCTTTGGATGGATGGCTGAGAATGCTCCGTAATACTGCAGGCCCGACTTTGGGTGCCCTCGGTGCTTTTGGGGTTCGGGATTTTGAGATATAGGGCAACACAAAACCTTCACCCTTCGATCTCCCGAATGCCAAAACGCCGACGCAACTAGATTTTGCGCCACACGTCCTCTGGATGGACAGCTGGTATCTTTCCCTGCACACAATATTGGCGCTATCCATTGCGCTAACCTTGGCACAACTTCGTTAATTGCGATTTCCTACCAACTGTTGATCTGTTCCTTTGGATGAATCCAGACCCTTAACACTATAATTTTGCCCGCTCGCTTGATTTTAGGCCTGAAAAGGGCTTCTTCTATGCGCTGTGCTTGGGCACTCCTCATGCAACCTGCATACCTGGATATCCCGATGCCGAAGACAAGAATTGTCGCTAACACCCTAGATAGTACTTGACCTTGGAAATTATCTTCGTTACGGCGATGAAATGTCGTTAAGTCTGGTTGAATCTGCCTACCAGATCATTCAATCGGCAACCCCTTCTACCCCCTCTCTTGGTGATTTATCTCCAGATCCTTTCCGTGTCATTTTTCCCACTGACGAGATGATCATGTCTGTCATGGAAGACACCCTTTGGGACGATGGACATCATCGTTCCATCCTTTTTCTGGAGCAACATACCATTGAGAACTACCAATGGATATTGACCCCTTCGACCATTGTCGTCATCTCAACCATTCCTGGGTCCACACACGATGTGTTTTCCGAAGGGAACTTAAGCAATATCTCGCCCACTATTCCCCTCGACATATATATTAAACCTGGAATTGTCGAAAATGTCCATATCGGAGCTTCGTGTTCCCTTGATGAAATTGTCACCTATATGTCCCTTTTCAAAGAGTTTCGTGACATCTTCGCCTGGAGTTATGATGAAATGTCGGGCATCGACCCTGACATTGTGATACATGAGATCAAGACATACCTCGACGCTAAACCCGTCCGGCAACACCTTCATCCAGTTCACCCACGTAAAGTGGCTGCTATCAATCTCGAAGTTGAGAAACCTCTCAAAGCCGGCTTTATTTATCCGTTGGCTCTCACTGACTGGGTTTCCAATCTTGTCTTGATAAACAAGAAACAAGGCACAATCCATGTATGCGTTGATTATAGAGAGATTAACAAAGCTTGTCCCAAAGACAACTTTCCTACCCCCTTCGTCGATCAGATTGTCGACGATTGTGCTAGAGGTGAAATCTTCTCTCTCATGGATGGTTTCTCCAGGTATAATCAAATCAACATTGTGCCCGAGGATCAACATAAGACTGCTTTTATTTGTCCTTGGGGCACTTTTTCCTATCAGAAACTTCCTTTCGGTCTCAAGAATGCTGGTGAAACTTTTCAACACACTAGGTCTTATGATTTCCATGATATCAAGCAAATCATTCAACCATATCTGGATGATTTACCCACTCATTCAATGCACTGAGTCGATCACCCAACCCACCTCCGATCCATTTTCATTTGCTATCAGTTCTATCGTATACGTTTGAATCCTCATAAGTGCATTTTCTGTGTGGAATCCGGCTGCCTTCTAGGTTTTATCGTCTTCTAGGTTTTATCGTTTCACATCAAGGGATCTGGGTGGATCCTTTAAAGGTTGAGGCAATCCTTAATCTCCCTCCTCCTTCTACACTTCACCAGTTACAAAGTTTGTAGGGGAAAACAAACTTTCTTCGTTGTTTTATCCCAAATTACGCCAAGATAACTCATGGATTTACACGACTCCTAAAAAAGGGGTCTGAGTTCGTATGGGATACCATCGCCAACAATTCTTTCAAATCTTTGAAATTGTCCCTAATGCATGCTCCACTTCTCTTTCTCCCCGATTACAGTTGTGATTATTTCCTTTACCTTGTTGCCTCAGATTTCACCATTGGTATGGTTCTCATCCAAGAGGATGATGCTAACGATGAACATGTTATCTACTACTTGAGTCGAAGTCTAACGCCTACTGAAATCAAGTACTTACATGTCTAAAAACTGGCCTTGGCTACCGTCCAAGCCGTTTAACGCTTCCAGCACTATATCCTCTCGCGCAAGACTACAATGATTTCTAACTGCAACCCTATGCAACACATTCTCACACGTCATTTTCTAGGGGGAAAATACTCCAAATGGATTGTGATACTCCAAGAGTTTGACTTGGAATTCGAACGTGGCAAGTCTAAGAAGTCCTTATTGTTTGCTGAGTTGATATGCGACTTTCCCTATTCTGAAACGAAATATGTAGCAGCTGATTCATTACCTGATGAATCCCTTTTCCTGATCAACACTGATGATCTTTGGTATGGCGATATCATTATATATCTCCAAACCCAAACTTTTCGGCCAACTTTGTCCAGTACTGACCGACGTTGAATACGACACCAATCTCGTCAATACATTATCCTCGGGGATACTCTTTATCGTCAGGGGATTGACTCTATTTTTCGACGCTACCTCACTTTCGATGAGGCCAAGAGATCTCTGAATGACTGCCATTCTAGAGCCTGTGGTGGTCATATGTCTGGGTATGCTACTGCCCAGAAGATCTTACGAGCAGGGTATTTTTGGCCTTCTTTATTTAACGACTGCATAATCGTCGTTCAAAAATGCCATGCTTGCCAAACCTATAATAACAATATATGGTCGCATCCCGCTCCTCTTCACCCTGTGGTCTTCGTTGGTCCCTTTGCAAAATGGGGCATCGATTTCATGACATGTCAACCCCACTCGGACGGGGGGCATGGATACATCATTGTAGCCGTAGATTACTTTACAAAATGGGCCGAGGCGATGTTGACATTTGATAACACTGGAAAGACCACAACATTATTCATTTTTAAACACATCATAGCCCGTTTTGGTGTTCCCCAAGATATCATCACTGATCACGGTAGCCACTTTAGAAACTTCATGATGTCCGAACTTACTGAAAAGTTGGGTCTTCGCCATGAAAACTCAACACCCTATTACCCACAAGCCAATGGCCAAGTCGAAGCAATTAACAAATTTCTCATAACTATGCTCCGACGAATGATAGGGATTCACAAAACAAGTTGGCACACAATGTTTTTTTCGGCATTGTGGGCTTACCGGACATCCGTCAAGTCCGCTACTGGGTTTACACCTTTTCGGTTAGTCTATGGTTTGGAAGCCATTCTCCTGATTGAATGCGAGATACCCTCTTTAAAACTAGTTGTCGAACTCCTACCAAACACTTCTACTAAGGAAGAACATCTATTGTATCTTATGTGATTAGACGAAACTCAACGCGATGCAACCCTAGTCATATAAGCTCAGAAACAACGTGTCAAGGCCCAATACGACAAACATGTCAAGCCTCGTGTTTTCTCAGAAGGAGATTTCGTTCTCCTCTATGAACAAGATCGAGATATGCTAGGAGCTGGAAAATTCGAAGCCATGTGGCGAGGTCCTTATATCGTTCGACGAGTTTTGGAAAAATGGGCTTATGAGTTAGTAGATTACGATGGTATCCCTTTGAGTGAACCCAGGAATGGGTTGTACTTGAATAAGTACTATGCATAAAATCACCTGTGCACGAGTACTTGTATTTTTATTGTATCATACCTCTTGTGTGTTACTATAGCTTGCTTTTGTCGTTATCTAGTCTCTGCCCTTATGTGACATTGTGTTTGATTTCCAGATGTCGGAGTCTTTGCTACCCTACATTGGCTTTGCTGATGGAGCTAGCCGTAGTACTCAGAACCTTGCTTCCACTACATGGGTAATCTACGCCCCTACAAAGGAACTTGTCTCCTTTCGAGGTGTGTGTCTCGGTCGCGTGACCAACAATATTGCAGAGTATAGCGCCATTATCGAATTGTTGATCGATGTTATCTCGCTCAAAATCCGTCATTTGGTTGTGCGACTCGATTCGCAGCTTGTAGTACTACAGTTAAGTAATGCCTATACTATTCGAAGTCCTACTTTGTTACGGGTGTATTTGTGAATTCGCCTCTTGGAGCATTATTTTGATTATATTGAATATCAACATATTCCTAGACGTCTAAATACATTAACTGATGCATTGGCTAACTATGTATTAGACAGACATTTGGATCATTTATAAATCAATCAC
>SNQJ01S0082892.1:36519-65379 GCA_010110895.2 Picea sitchensis
CTCATTCTCTCCTATATATTGATGGAATTCTCATGGAAAAGGTTAAGCAAGATTCATTGGAGAATTGGTGAAAGAATTGTGTGAAGGACTTAGCTTGAACAGGAGCTTGGAGACCCTAGCAAGTCTATCAAGAGGGATTTGATCTTCTTCATACAAGGATTAAACAAGTGTGTGTGTTGGAGCCAAGATCCACCGAAAGGAATCTTGCAACATCAAGGCGATCAGGTTGTATCTTCTACTTTCGATTAATATGATACAACGACATGTCCCTTTCCCATAAATCTATTCTCACTTTATTGTGTAATTCCTTGATCATACACATAAGTTGACAGTTGAATATATTTTTCTATCTTCACTTTGGTTGGTTTGTGTTGTCTTGGTCTTGACCTCACAACATCACCAAAGCGAAGCGGGAGCAACAGAGACCCTAGAAAGTGATACAAAGGTATGTTACTTGTTCCTCTCTACTAGCTAATTCAATGGTCAAAACTTAGGGAAAGAGTCATGTCCTGTCCTATTTTTTTCTAGATCGAGGTGGATCTAGGGAGATCTGTTAGTGTCTGCACCTACCGATTAGTCTAATAACATCTAGTCTCTCAGGCAGTTACAGGAGTGAACTGCCACATATCTGAGTTAAATAGTCAATCAGTCTTCAGTTAATTGACTAAACATAGAGTAGTGAGGAGTAGATCAAGGAATCAAGGGTAATGCACTGGTTTGGTGATGATCCCAAGGTAAGTGCGCATTAGCATGATTATGATCCCAATGTTTCATGGTGACAAAACCAATGCAACATCTAAACTCAACTCAACTAGTCAAACTGAACTGTCAAATGAAAGAGAATATTCTCCAGGTGGAATATTCTCCCCTAAAATATAGGAGACTGGATAATGACTAATTATGACTAATAAACATAGAAAAACCTTAGGAAAAATAAATCCTAGGTGTGTGTGAAGTAACTCCAACATCCCCCCATAACATCACTATGGTGAAAATAAAGAATGGGTCTCGACAACGAGGCCATGTTAGGTACCCAAATACAAAAGATACACTGAAATAAAGTGAGGAAAGAGGGAAAACCCCCCCTCAAGGTACAATGTATGTAAAAATAAATAAAAGGAGAAGGAACAAAAAACAGTTGCTAAGAAACCTTGTCCTTCACTACAAGAAGACCTCACAACTGTGCAAGTTTGTGCTCGTTGAAGATTTTGTTGAAGATGTAGATGTCTACATGGATCTGATGAAGTAGATGCATCATTGATATGTCCACACATATTCACTTTCTCTTCTTGTAATGAATAATATCCAAATAAAGTTTGGATGAAATTTTGAAAACTGTGCGGTCGTTTCCGGAAAAATGATGAAATTTTGTTGATTTTAAAATGATAATAACTTCACTTTCTTGAACTCCGTTTCAGACGATTTTTTTTTTTAAATTGGACATTTTCCTGAGAGGAATTCAAACATCCAATTTGTTTATGCAATTATTTCTCAGAAAATATCAAAATTGAGTCTGATGTGCACGGCTCCCTTTTTTTCTCCTGAGATGCCTGCATTGCACATGGAAAAGTGTCTGCATGTCACCCCTAAGATGCATGACATATATATTCCACATGAAATTTAGAAAACAAATTTGAAATGGAGTATACATCATCTTCAATTAATTGGATACAAATTTGTGCAAATACTTGTGTAGAAGACTCTTCAGAATAAGAGGCTTGATCTTCTAACGGTTTCTCTATTGGCTCTATCTTTCCAATCCCCTGCATGAAATCTTCACAATATTCTATATTCCCATATAGAACCTCCAATCTATTCCATAATTCATTTGGATTGAAGTCTTGTGTGACATCACATACTTGGTGGAGAATTTATGGAGAAATAGACAAGCAGATAAATCTTATGGCCATATCTTGTCTATTGAGAAAGTCATTTTTCTCATCGACGGAATCAGGCTCTACTTCCATTGCCATGGTTATTTGGTATAATCCTCTACTTCTGAGAATAAGTATAATATTTGGCTTTCACTCCAAATAGTTATGAGGTGTGAGAAGTATTATCGGTGAGTAAAACATATATTCCATCTTTTCTGCGTTCTTCAATCTTCAGTACCTGCAAAAATGATTTGTTGTAGCGTTTTCTTAGCAGTCCATCAGCTTTGATACCATGTAAATGTGTTGAACCTTCACAGAATAGATCTAGCTAGAAAATTCCACTCACATTTGCATAGAGAAATTGAGAAAGAAGAAGCAAGAGAGAAAGAAGGGAAGAATTCTCATTAACTATATTCCACACTCAAAGAGTGAATAATTTACAATAGATATAGGCTAAATGAGTAACTAATGCACCATAGTGGTGGTCTAGAGTGATCTGGACACACAACAACAATTATGGGAGTAAACTGCCACCTAGCCTAGTCTCTCAGGCAGTTACGGGAGTGAACTGCCACCTAGCTGAGTTAACTAGTCAATCAGTGTTCAGTTAACTGACTGAACATAAAGTAGTGAGGAGTAGATCAAGGAATTAAGGGTAATGTTCCAGTATGGTGATGATCCCAAGGAAAGTGCGCATTAGCATGGTGATGATCCCAATGTTGTATGGTGACAAAACCAATGCAACATCTAAACTCAACTCAACTAGTCAAACTGAAGTGTCAAATGAAAGAGAATATTCTCCAGGTGGAATATTCTCCCCTAAATTATAGGAGACTAGATAATGACTAATTATGACTAATAAACAAGGAAAAACCTTAGGAAAAATAAATCCTAGGTGTGTGTGAAGTAACTCTAACATCCCCCTTGAACATCACTATGGTGAAAATAAAGAATGGGTCTTGGCAATGAGGCCATGTTAGGTACCCAGATACAAAAGATACACTGAAATAAAGTGAGGAAAGAGGGAAAACCTCATGGTAAAAATCCCCCCTCAAGGTACAATGTATGTAAAAATAAATAAAAGGACATGGAACAAAAAATAGTTGCTAAGCAACCTTGTCCTTCACTCCAAGAAGACCTCGCAACTGTGCAAGTTTGTGCTCGTTGAAGATTTTGTTGAACATGTAGATGTCTGCACGGATCTGATGAAGTAGATTCATCATTGAGATTTCCACACATATCCACTTTCTCTTCTTGTAATGAATAAGATCCAAATAAAGTTTGTATGAAATTTTGAAAACCGTGCGGCCGTTTTCGGAAAAACGCTTAAATTTTGTTGATTTTAAAATGATCATAACTTCACTTCTCAGACTCCGTTTCAGACAAAAAAAAAATTGAAATTGGATATTTTCTCGAGAGGAATTCAAATATCCAATTTGTTTATGCAATTTTTTCTCAGAAAATATCAGAATTGAGTCTGATGTGCATGACTCCCTTTTTGTCTCCTGAGATGCATGCATTCCACATGGAAAAGTGTCTGCATGTGACCCCTGAGATGCATGCCATATATATTCCACATGAAATTAAAAAAAAAATCTGAAATGGAGTAGACATCATCTTCAATTAATGGGATACAAATTTTCCCAAATACTTATGTATAAGACTCTTTAGAATAAGAATCTTGATCTTCTGACGGTTTCTCTGCTGGCTCTATCTTTCCAATCCCCTGCATGCAATCTTCACAATATTATTTATTCCCAAATAGAACCTCCAATATGGTCCATAATTCATTTGGAGTGAATTCTTGTGTGACATCACATACTTGGCGGAGAATTTCTGGAGAAATAGACAAACAGATAAATCCTATGGCCATATCTTGTCTATTGAGAAAGTCATTTTTCTCATCGGCGAAATCAGGCCCTACTTCCATTTCCATGGTTATTTGGTATAAGCCTCTACTTATGAGAAGAATTATAATCTCCGGCTTCCACTCCAAATAGTTATGAGGCGTGAGAAGTATTATCAGTGAGTAAAACATATATTCCATCTTTTCTGCGTTCTTCAATCTTCAATACCTGCAAAAAATAATTTGGTGTAGCTTTTTCTTAGCAATCCATTGTCTCTGATACCATGTAAATATGTTGAACCTGCACAAAATATATCTAGCTATAAAATACCACACACATTTGCATAGATAAATTGAGAAAGAAGAAGCAAGAGAAAAAGAATGGAAGAATTCTCATTAACTATATTCCACACTCAAAGAGTGAATAATTTACAATAGATATAGGCTACATGAGTAACTAATGTGCCATAGTGGTGGTCTAGAGTGATCTGGACACACACCAGAAGTTACGGGACTAAACTACCACCTAGTCTAGTCTCTCAGGCAGTTACAGGAGTGAACTACCACCTAGATGAGTTAACTAGTCAATCAATCTTCAGTTAACTGACTGCACATAGAGTAGTGAGGAATAGATCAAGGAATCAAGGGTAATGTGCCAGTCTGGTGATGATCCCAAGGCAAGTGTGCATTATCATGGTGATGATCCCAATGTTGCATGGTAACAAAACCAATGCAACATCTAAACTCAACTCAACTCGTCAAACTGAAGTGTCAAATGAAAGAGAATATTCTCCAGGTGGAATATTCTCCCCTAAAATATAGGAGACTGGATAATGACTAATTATGACTAATAAGTAAGGAAAAAACTTAGGAAAAAAAAATCCTAGGTGTGTGTGAAGTAACTCCAACAATCGGGGCAAACACATCACTATGCACCAGTTCTAGAATTCCATTTTCTCTTCTCTCTAGATGGGAACCTCACTCAAATTTGTTTTCCATATATGAAATGTTCAAAAAAATTGATTTCTAAACCAAATTTAGGAAAACCTTTGACCATACCTTTTATTTTCATAGCTCGAAGTCCTTTTTCTCCAATGTGCCCCATCCTCTCATGCCATAACCTGGTTAGGTTGATTTCATCATGTCATGTCGAGTCGGTATTAATCAAATTAGCTCAAGTCGAGTAGATTTGTGTCGACATCGAGTCTAGTTGAGTCACATTCGAGTCAATTTCAGTAGCAACGATGTTGCTGCATCTAGTCAAGTCGACATTCCCTAACATCGTGTACATGGTACCAATCCGAACTCCTTTCATTAATACCATCACACCTATGACCATATTGCATGAATCCTTCGGAAACATAGTATGCACACCTACATCACTCATCTTGCTGAGATATATCAGGTTTCTTTCCAAACCCTGAATGTGTAGCACACCTGGAAGGGTTCTTTTCCTCCCATCCTGCAGTGTTAGTTGGACTCTTCCCCATTCGACAATTTTGGTTGTCAAGTCATCCCCCAAGAACATATCATTCATATTCACAGAACCATTTGTTATGTGGTGTCATATGATAGGATGCTTCTGAGTCAATCAACCAAACATCTTGATCCGACTGTGTACTGGTCGACGCCATATATACATCACCTCCATTGTTTGAGGTATTCTTTCTTTTAGTTGACTACATCTTGCCATATCTAGCAATGAATTGTGTTTCCATCGACTTATAGTCCTTTTTATAATGCCCAACTTTACTGCAATTCCAACATATTTGTGTCAACTGAACCGGGGATTTAGATCTACCCTTTGACTTGAACTTTCTACCAAATAATTTTCCTTTATCTATGTCTACCGATAGACCTCTCACTACTAGAGAATATTTGGTCGATCCTTCCATGTTCTTCCTTCTCATTTATTCTGACAGTAGAGAAGAAACCACGTCCTCTAGTGCTAGTGTGGTTGTATTAGTCGCAATAGCCACAACTAAGCTATCCCATGAGTTTGGTAAAGAACATAATAGGATGATACACTTCTCCTCATCATTGATCTTAATATCCACAGACGATAATTGGATTAACACGATATTAAATGAATTTAAATGATCAATCACTGAATTTCCATGACTCATCCTCAAAAGATACAATTCTTTTTGAGAAACAACTTATTTACCCGAGATTTCAACTGGTGTAAACTTCCTAGCTTGTCCCATGGTTTCTTGGTTGAATCTTCACCTGAGACATTTAATAGCACCAAATATTCAAGACAGAGTTGAATCGTACTTATTTCTCTTCTTTCGAGTTTCTCCCATTCTTCCGTCGACATGCCTATCGGCTGGGTACCTGGACAGACCGTTGTCCATTGTTCTCAATCTACAAGAAGATATTCCATTTTAAGCTTCCAAAGTTCAAAATTTTGGTTATTGAATTTTTCTATCTCTATTCTGGAATTGCTCGCCATTTTTTACCACAATATTTAACACAATTTATGAATTGTGACTCTTACTGTACCTAGGGTTTAGTTCTCAGATTCAATATTTGATATACTCGCCAAAGCCTAACACCGCTCTGATAACTCTCTTGCCAGGGAAGACCTAAGATCTAATAACACATGTCAGGAAATGAAAGACACTTCCACACTAATCCTAGTAGAAGAGAAGAAGAATTTAATCAAGAGTGCAAATGACACAAGTAATCACACAGTACACCAAGATTTTACCCTAGAACCCTTAACCAAGAAAAACCAACATTCCTTTGAGCATTATTCTCTCTTGTTGTCTTATTCAATTTGATTAAAATATTACATGTCTAACCTTAGTCCGCACCTAAGACACAATCAACATCATACCCACTTGCTAGTGCAAGAACAACCCTATAGCCAATTTGTCTTACATATGCATGACTGACAACCTACAATTACACATGCATTAACCTGCATAAGTGCATTACAAAATTATTTTGCATTTTTCATTAGCCTTTACGTTCTTACAACACGCCTCTTTATAGGATTTACAATAGGAAAAAACCTAAAGATTGGCACCCAAAAATGGTTACAGATCCATGCATATCATTGGCTATAAATCCTGCAAATCCCAGGATTATGTTACAATAGACTCCAAGTCAGGTTACTAGTCGACTACCAATCGACCTTCATTCAGTCTCTAGCCGGTCATATCACTCCCACACTTCGACCTCTTTTTAGTTGAATTTATGTCGATATCTTTGACTTCAAATTTACCCAGTCGACACTCTCAACCTTCAACTTGTTTTCGATCCACCTCGACATTGACTGATGTCGATCCACCTTGAACTTCGACCGTCATCTGATCTACCTCAACTAGAATTTCGCTGCAAAGAATATAACAACCCAACAATAATTGTAGTAGTGTTATGAGTAAAATGGTAAAATACACAAGATATAATCTACATGGCTAAGTGAAGTCTCCATAGTAGTGATATAGAGATATCTAGACACTCATTGATAGAAATCGAAGTAATTTGTCACCTAATCCTAGTTAATTGATCTATGCAATCATAAGTTACCTAATTCACAAGTGTAAAAGTGAGAGAAACATATGCAATCACAAGATATATGCCCTCTTGGCCACATGCATGAGATATGCACACTCATGGTGAGGAAACCGAGGTGAACATGCAATTGCTGGTGATAAAAACAAGGTTTCTATGCATAAGTACCTCTACTAGTATAATTGAGGTGTAATTGACTCCGAATTGAAGAGGATATGCACCCTATTTTGTAGGAGGTGCCCTAATTTGTAGGGGAAAATTCTCAAGAGAGAATATTCTCATCTATGGAAGTTCCCTCAATGTTGGACTATCGACATTTGGAAAATAATTACCTAGGTGAGTGTGTAATATCTCCAACACCCCCTATGAACACTACTAGGGTGTACATGAATGAATGGGTCCCAGAAATCAAGGCCATGTTAGGAACCCATTGTACAATCAATCTAAGAATGAGAAACTGAAAAAATAGAGGAAAGAGAGAAAACTTCATGGGAAACCCCCCCTCAAAGTACTATGCATCAAAAAATGAATAAGGAACAAACACATTTGCTAAAACATTGTGTCCTTCACTCCAAGACAATCGTGCAAAAGGTGGAAATTATGCTCAATAAATGTCTTGGTGAAGATGTTTGTAGTTTGTTCAGTGGATGGTTAATATTACAAATCAATGATCCTATCATGTACCATCTCTCTAATGTAATTCTGATCCAGATGGATGTCGGTGGCCTCCCACCTATTCCAATTGTCTCATTTTCACAGTTTTTTCCCTAGTTTTTGGGTCCTTGACTTGCAGGGCTGTTTTGAGGCCCTAAACAACGTTTTGAGGCCTCGCCGCAGTGAATATGACCTTTGATATATAACAACAAAATGTGTATTCCTTGGATATACCTTTCCAATGGTCTATCATGCGCCTAAAACGAAGATTGTATGAAAAAGTTACGACCACGGGAAGTTGATGTACTAGCTTACCCAAACGAGGCCCACATGACTTTTGGCGCTTNAGGTTTTTGGATGTCTAGAGCTTTTGACATTCCTGTTTATTGTAAAAATTCCTTGAGAGCCTCATTGTACTCATATTCTTTCGAATGGGCGCAGTCATCACATCTCTTCTTAGAGATGAGCCGCCACCATTCTAGCAAGCTTGTTTCTGCTGCATTTTACCGTTTCATCTTATTTCCTTATTGAATAGAAACTATTTTTACTGTATATATGTTATTTTGTACTAATCATCTTTTGATAATAATCTATATTCATTTCATTCTACAAATATATTCCAGATCAAATGCATATGGACCTCGATGTGTTTGGTCCAGTGCCATTGCACTAGGTCTCTGTAAAATTTCAGAGTACTCTGATTGTCACACCAAATGATTGTTAGACGGTGGAACTGGAAGCCAAGATCAATGAGGAATTTTTCAAGACAAATTTCCTGAATGGTGATGTTGACTGCTCCTCTGTATTTTGCCTTTGCTAATGATAGAGAAATAGTTGAATTCTTTTTGCTCGACCAACAGATGGGACTGGAAGCCAAACTAAGCACATACCTAGATGAAAACTTGTGATATGTGCTATCACCATCACAATTAGAATCAGTGAAGCCCATTATATCCAATGCACAACCTGTTGTATAGTAGATCCCATAATCGATGGTTCCCTGAACATATTTTAGGATGTGCTTGGTAGCATTCTAGTGTAGCTCATGCAACTCTTTCTTGTACCTGGAAAATACCCCTATTTCATATGAGAGATATGGCCAGGTGTGGGTGAGATATATAAGGCTCCCCACAAGCTGTCGATACAAGTTATTGTCCAACACTGGTGTATCCACGCCATCCTCAATATGTACCCCAAACAAAAAGGGTGTGGTTTCCGACTTGCAGTCAGTCATGTGGAATCTGACCAAGAGACCCTTGACATACTTAGTATAAGATAGTTTGATGCATTAAGCATATTGATTGATCTCGAGACAAAAAAAATAATGCAGTGGACCCATGTCCATCATAGAGAATCTATCATGCATAATGTCTTTGACTGCATCAATTGTTGAGGACAAACTTCCTGTGATTAGGAGGTCATCAACATAGAGAAATAGGATCATCAAGGAATTTGATGTTATCAACACGCTGACATTTAGATCTGATTAGAATCTAACAAATTGTTGAGAAAGAAAGTAGGCATCCATCTTCACATACCATGCTCTAGGTGCCTGCTTGAGTCCATAGAGTGAATTTTTTAGTTGGCATACTAAGGATGAGTTATGTATGAAACCTTGGGTTTATTCCATGTAAATATCCTTTTAGAGATCCCTGTGAAGAAAATAATTATTCATGTCCATTAGGTGAACTTCCCATCCCTTGGTTGTTGCAATGGCAAGGGCCACTCATATGGAGTCCATATTTTCTACGAGAGATAAGGTCTCATCATAGTCTATCCCATGGATCTACTGAAAACCTTTGGCAACTAGTATTTCCTTATACCTTCTCACTTGTTTGTTTTCTTCCTTCTTGATCCTATAGAACCATGTCCATATGAAAATATTCATGTCTATAGGAAGCGAAACTAGATCCCAAGTCTAGTTCTCAAGGAGATATTCGTACTCCTCTTGCATAACAGCTTCCTAGAAGGGATTCCCAGCAACCTTTGCATAGGTATGTGGGTATGAATCTAGAACCATATAGGAATTCATGGGAATCACTAGTTCGGTAGTTGTGAGTGCATGAGGAGGACCCTCAAATTGAGACTATGTCCTCCACTAATCTGTTGGATCCTCGACAAGGTCTCCTGCTACTTATAGAGTGGTTTGTGCCCACTTGGGCATCTGTGGTGGCTCATCATATGCATGCTCATCATTGACATGCTCATCATATTCCAGATCAGATTTAGAGCTCAGATCTAAACCATGATCTGAGTGAGTGGACTCATCATCACCAATGTCTGGTGCAGGAAATGGTACTGAGGTCTCTACATGTGGATTTGATTGTGCATGTAAGTGATCTTCCTCAAAATTAACACTACGCTCAATGATTAGAATGTCAGTAGAGGGTTCAAGTAACCTATAACCCTTCACATCATCTGGATATCCCGCAAATATGCATGCAATACTATATGAATCTAATTCTTTCCTCTTTTTAGAGGGTACGTGGGCTTATGTGCATGATCCAAATTTTTTAAAGTGGGTGAGTTCCAGTTTGTTTCCACTCCATGCCTCAAAAGAGGTTTGGTCCTTGACATATTTATGAGGAGATATTTTCTAAATTTGGTTAGCACAATCAAGTCCCTTAGCCCAAATCTTGGGTGGTAGAGGTCTTGCATTCAATATGCAAATGGCCATCTCCTTGAGGGATCTGTTCTTCCACTCGACTACTCCATTCTGTTTCATAGTGTAAGGTACTTTGTGCTGCAGTTGTATACCTGCCTCTGAATTTTTTTTTTATCTTGGTTCACATATACCCCCACATTGTCTCTCTGTTACACATTATTTTTGTCATTCCTATGACCATTAATTATGTAAACCTATTTCTTGCCTTTAGAGGGGTCAGTGGCTTGAATTCCTGAAGAAAGAAGGGAGAAGAACTTTGCCTGAGAGAAGAAATTGGATTTTCCTTTGTAAAAACCCTATTAAGGAGGGTTTTCTATAGGTTTCACTATACACAGGGTGCATAAATGCTTGATTTCCGCAGGCTTCTCTATAGCTAGGTTGCGGAGTTTCCGCAGGTTGCACTATAGCTAGGGTGCGGCGGCCTTTGTACGTGGGAAAAATGAGCATATTCTCTATGCTTCTAGAAGGAGAATCTTTTATGGTGATGTGGCCTCTGAATGGTTTGTATATTACTCACTTTCATGATTTAGTGGTATCATCTTAACTTCCTCACCTTATCCTCTTAAGCTTATAAAAGGAGAAGAGCTCTCATGGAGAAAGTTAGCTTGGATGAGCTTGGATTAGATTGGCTTGTTATTGAATTTTGTAGCTTGGCTTGGGATTGATTTGTTAAGATAAATTGTTGGTCTCAGAATCCGTGGAGCAAGAAGTATGTGGGAAGCAAGGAAATGTTGGAAGGAACCTAACAATATCAAGGCATCTAGTTGTATCTTTCTTCCACATTATTTAATATGATACAGTGGCATGTCTCTTTCCCATAAAATCATTCTCATTTTATTACATGACTCCTTGATCACATGTATAAGTTTTCATTGAATATATTATTATTTCTTTCACTTTGGTTGGTTTGTGTCATTGTAGATTTGATCGCACAAGAGCACCGGAGTGAAGCAAAGACAACAAAGATATAAGGAAGAGATATCTAAAGGTATGTCATCCATTCCTTATTTGGTAGTAAATTCAATGATTGTAACTTAGGGAAAGCATCATGTCCTGTCTTGTTTTGTTCTAGATATAGGTGGATCTAGGGAGATCAATTTATGTTCACATTTACCGATTTATCCAACAACACTAAGTCTCTGCTTGAGCTTTGAAGTCTTTGAGATGCTCAAAAACCTCTGACTTTTTCCTGAAAAAATACAACCAAGTGTATCATGATAAATCATCAATAAATGTAAACAAATACCTTTCTTTTTTGATGGATGGATGAGGAAATGGTCCCATCATATCACTGTGGATGAGTTCCAAAGGAGAGGAGGCCCTCCAAGCCTTCCTTTTCTCAAACTTCTCTTGAGGATGTTTACTGCTATGGGGAAATTCCCCCTAAACTGGGTCTAAGGAAGAGGCATAGTGATAAATCCCTTAAAATATTGAATTATCTTTAATTTACCCCAAAACCATCTAGACTAAGTGATAAAAGAAAGAGAGAAGAGAATATTAATGAGTTCACCTTAAACCCTTATGGTTGATGTAGACCTCTTTCGCTTGTTGTTTCCTCCTAGATCACAGATCTCCTCCCAAAGATGACCTGGAAGGGGTTAAGAATACACTGCAACAACATATAAAATCTCTAGAGATCACTTTAAAATCCTAAATATAAATATAAATTCTCAAATTAACAAGAACATGTACACATAGGGTTTTGGGACAAACATAATCTATTTTATTCAAATTCAAGATAAAAGGTTACAACCTTTGTTTGCAAACACCGCTCTATGAACCAATTCTAGGCTCCTATGTTGTGTCTCCGAGTGCATCAATCCCACATAATATTCTCACAACCAACATACCATCAAGGGAAGAGGGAAGGGTTGCATAGGGAGAATGGATGGAGGGGAAAGCTAAGGCTAAAAATCAGAGCAATATGCAAATCTTGGGCAATGAGAGGGAAAGGATTTTGGCATAGTTTTCTTATTCTCTTGTTCATATATCTAAACGTATCCCCAATACCTCTTTTTATATGATAAAAAGATGGTTATTCATTTTAGGAATGGGCTACATGGGGTAAAAGGGGTGAAATACATGCAATTTTATATTTTTTTCAACTTTTGGAAGTAAACACGGGCTAACTAGAATGCATCAAGTGTATGTACATGGGATAACTAGCATGCAACAAGAATATGTATGCGGGATAACTAGCATGAAGCTCGCATGTGTACACAGGCTATTAGTGCAACAAGGCACGTACAATATCCAAAAAATGTTTTTTTAGAAGGAAACCTCAACCGTATGTTTGGAAAATTATGCAAATGGATGGGCCAATGTCTTGGATGCATAGATGTGGAATTTTTGGACTATAACATATGCCCCCTAATTTGTGAGGTCAGAAGAGAAACCGATGGTTGGAATACATTACAATGTCTTTACACAGTGGGAAGGCATAGAGTTGAGTGAGTTCGAGACGAGTGTTCATGAGCGTGTCATCTACAAAATAATGATAATCTCTCTGAGGAGGGCATGCCTATGCTTGGGATAAACTAAGCATGGATACCAATCAAGTACACTACAGATCCATGTCATAAAAATAATCATGACTACAAGACAAATATGAATTTCTATAAAGTGTATCCGTGAAAAATACACAGTGGATCTACATCTCAAAATAATTTGAAGATATACAAGTATAATGTGATATGTATCCTCATGAAGCATCAATGCATGTGGCTGGAGATGATAACTTCATAGCTCGAGCAACAACTTCAAGATCTTCAAAACTTAGGTAGGAGTACAATAGTAGTGTAAGACTCACTACTCCGAGGTCTTCGACATGTCGTTGGGGAAAGACTGGAGGACCTCGATCATCAGGCACATAACTTCATTGATTTTGAATCCGAACTTGACTAGATTCTTGGGATGGCCAACTCATGAAAGTCAAGAGATCAACTGCATAATTGATGAAGGAGCATCATCAGTAAAGCCCACGTGGAGGGACAACTCAGTGTCATAACGCAGATTTTTAATTATTTGGAATCTAAAAGCTGGTGTTTCCTATAGATCTGTTTTGAATGGATGATTGAAGAAGAGAGAAATGCTCGGAAGATGAATGATCGCGAGAGATCGGGGAGTTTCACTCTCAGGCTTTAATGTAATGGGGCTTGAGTAGTTGTTAGTTGTTACTTCAATAGGAGAGGTAGTCGGAGGGAACCCTAGAGGACCTCTTGTATATGTAGATGCATTGTATTCCTAAATGAGGCTGTTGCAAATTAGTAGGAGATTGTTGTGATTTAGTTACTTTTTTATCATAGTTGTAGCCATTTACGTTGAATGAATATAACAGAGGAAATTTTATCCAATGCATGGTGTTGCTATTGTTTACAACTTCTCTATTATTTTGTGGTTCCATGAATGAATGAGTCATATTATTGAATGTATGAAACTGTGAAGTGTTAAGTAAGTTTCAATTGCTTCTCTTCTTTGAGTTCATGCAAGGTGTGCATATTGTCTGCAAGGAGTGCATCGACATAGTCTATTTCGACTCAGAAGCTCAAGAGAGGTATCGTTGAACTTGTATCATAAGAAGTGCATAGAGCCTCAAAAAGGGTGCGTAGGTCGAATCGAGTAATTGAATCCCTCAACCATAGGAAAGGTTGAAGGATATCTGTTGCAAGGAGTGCACATAGTTGGAAATTTTCTAAGTGTCAAAGAGCTATCGTGAAGGGTCACAAGGTGTGCGAGAAGGATTCCTGAGAATCCCTGATTTTGCAGAGTGGAACAAACCCAGGAGAGATAGAGGTTCTGAAGAGTTTATAGGAAGATGATCTGGATTTATGTAGGAACAAAATGAAATACAGAAATACACATAAACGCAGAGATGCAGCGGAAATAAGACTTCATTTCATTAATAACAAATGACTGAAATATGCTTACAGAACGGTGAGAATGGAAATAAAACTAGCTAAAATTTGGTAGCTTATCTTTGAGAAGAGATGTGAAAGCTTGCTGCACCATCCATGAGGAAGATGATTGTGAGTCTCTAGAGCCTTTAAATAAACGGGAATGCCAAAAAGTCTTAGACATCCAAAACCTAACCCTAGGAGATGAAGCGCCAAAAGTCATGTGGCCCGTTTGGGTAAGTTAGTACATCAACTTCGAGGTCGTAACTTTTGCATATGTTCTCCATTTTAGGCATGTGATATGTTGTTGGAAAGGTATCGTCGATTATATTATTTTTGGGGGCTCAATTATTCATTTTGGGGGCTCAATAGTACTTGCTGGATATCATTGAGAACCTCTATCTCAAAAACCTTCATTTAGGCCCTCAAAATGGCCCCGAAGTTAAAAGCCTGCGAAAATAGTAAATTGCCAAAATTGCCGGAAAGCTGTTTTGAGCCACGGTCGGAGAAGGTGGGTGGCCACCAATATCCACTGGATCAATCCTCCCTCCTTAGAAACAATGGTCCCCATTGCATTGATTCCCTCCATGAGATGAGGAAACCTATGTTGAACTTGGTCCCTGGTGAGCCATTTTGCCTTGGTGAAGGAGTTGACCTACTTTGACAATTTGATATAGCGGTATCCTTTGTTTTTGAGTGTGCTTGATCTATGTATCCATGATATGATCAGTTACGGCTTGTTCCATGCAGTCTAGATTTAGCCTTTCTGTTGGTTTGAGTTGTTTTGCCATGTCGGATATGTCTAGTAGAGGTGGAAAGTAGGGCGAAAGGCAGTCCACAGTGAACATTGGGTGCCGGTTAAGGGATGGTGGGATGTTGAGCTCAAAGGCATTTTCCCCCTCACGGCCTTGTTGAGGGTGTATGGTATATCGAAATTGAATGAGAAGCTTGCGGTGGGTCCAATGAAGTTCCTTTCAAATGTAGCCACACTTTGTGGCCCACTTGGAAGTTGTGTGGCGCAGGTGTTGATCATGTAAGATTTGCTTGTACTTAGCATTGGATGCTGTCCAAGATGTCATGAACCTATTGGCGGATGTGTTGAATGTGCTCAATGAAGTTGTTTGCCTTATATGCCTCAGAATGGACATGGTGAATCTTCCTAGGTAACCACAAATGGCATGGCTATGTCAATGGGACATAGTGGTGGAATCAAGCCAACTTGAAGGGTTGTGGCTGGTTGAGCTATGGAGAGCACGGTTGTAGCTGTGTTGTACATAGGGAGGCTCTCATCCATGTGCATGGATGCTTTGAATTGTACATGTGTAGAGTGTGTACGATCATCCCCGGTTGGCGACCTACGTAAGCCATCAGTTTGCGGTTGGAAAGATGTGGACTTGAGTGAGCTTAGTGTCCAACATCGACCGGTGAACCAAAATAATGTGAGAACCTCTTGTCCGATCGCGGGATGATAGGCTGTGGGATCCCAAAGTGTACCCACACTTTCGTTCAAAGAAGAGTTTAGCGGTGGCTTCGTGATATTCTTCTTGTAGGCCATCATAATGGACATCTTGAGAATCGGTCGGCGACCACAAAAACCACGATCATTGCCATGTGCCAGTAGAAGGAAGGCCGACATGTAATCCATAGAGATGGATTCCCAAAGATTGGGGGTAGGAAGTGGAGTATAGAGGCCTTGCTTCTTGATGGTCGGTTTGAAAGCAATGCTTTAGTGTGGGACTTGATGTACTTCCCATCTTGTCGAGGATTCGGCCAATAGAAATACTTTGCAGTACTTCCGCGGTTTTCTCAACCACGAAATGCCCAGTGACTGTTGTGAATTGCACCTCCCCAAATCATCTTAACGCGCTCTCGCGGAAGGAACACAAAGGTGTCCCCAGGTGACAAAGCGGGCATCCTGGAGGTGAAAGGTGGGAACTTTCTTACCCTCAAGTGTATTGTATGTGTGGCAGTGCGGATCACTTATGTAGAAGCGTGTCGGAAGTCTCATGCCCACAAGAGTTGAGAACCATGGTTAGAGCCATGATAGGTGAAGTCGTGAAGTACCGCAACATTATTGGTGCTGCCTTTTTGTACTTAATGTTCAAATAGGCATTGCGGTGTGTGGACCACTTCGATGGCGTCGTTTTGCAACTTCCCTTGTGTGTTTGTATGAGCTGCGAGGGTCGGTGAATTACCGTGTGGATGGTCGTTTCCTTTCCCAAAATGTAATGCTTCCATTCTTGAAACAAGGCACGTGGAATACATTTTCTTTGTCATAAGTGGGATACTTCGGACTGTGTCAGAAAGTGTCTCTCAGCAATGATAGGATATCGGATTCCCATGTTGAGTAAGGAAAGCCCCAATGTAGGTATAGTCGGAGGCATGCGTCACCGATCTCAAATGGTTGTTACCAAAGTGGTAGTGTGAGCAGTGCGAGTAGAAGCGATGTTCCAACTCCACGAAGCCTTGTTGAGATTCGGACCAAAATAATTTTTCTTTAACTCCTCTCCCTTGGTGACTTGACTCAAGGGCCAAGTGATGAAGGAATCCCAATACAAACCTGCGGTAGAAATTGGCAAGACCTAAAAAGCTACTGATCTCTGTTAGGGTGGTTGGGGTGGCCAATCCCGAATGACTTGAATCTTTTCTAGATCCACACTGCACCCTAAGCTCATCAATAATGTATCCCGGATACTGAACTTGGGTTATGCCAAAGTGCATTTCTCCAAATTGGCACACAACTTGTGTTGCCGGTGTTCAGGACACAATGGGATATGGTGGAGGTGCTCTTCCAAGTCTGGCTGAAGATGAGAAGGTCATCAAGTAAACCACTACAAATGAGTTGGTGAATGGCCGGGGATGTCGTCCATTAGCCTCATGAAGATTCACGGGGGCATTAGTCAACCCGAGCATGACCAACCGATGAAAAGGCCCTCCTTGGATTTGAATGCGGTCTTCCACACATCGAAGGTTCGATTGGTACCTGGTAATACACAGACTTCAAGTCGATCTTACTTTGAAAGATTTTTCCCCTTGAGATGGTCGAAGGTCATCAATTCGTAGGATCGGGTACCTATTCCGAACATCGATCTTTTTCATTGCTAGATAATCAATGCAAAGTCTCCAAGTCCCATCCTTCTTAACGCACCAAGACAATCGAGCTCCCATAGGGCAATGAACTTCGGCCAGTGTGACGCTGCAGTAGCTCCACGAATCACGCCTCTTATTTGTCATTTCTCTAGGACAAAGCGTGCGTAGATGGGTCCATTGGGCTGATGGTGCACAGGGGAGTCCGAATCGATGGGGTGCTGACACGGCGGTGTAGAGGCACCCTGGAGGTGAAAGATGTCCTCATTACTCCTCCATGACCTTATCCATGTTGTTTTACTAGGTAGTGGGGCCTTAATGGAGGTCATAGCCGCAGTCTTCGCTCCACGAGGGTGGATCATCAAAGAAACAAATTTCTGGTTTGGAAATGACTTCTTTTTGTAGTAACCAAAGAGATGGTGTTGGTAGAAGTGATGTTATCTCAGATATCACAATGCAGGCTTATTACCCAAAGTGATAATAGCGGCCGCGAGGCCTAGACTCATACAACATGAAATTTCCATAAATGCGGTTGGCCTAATAATACGCTGAAACATCAAAGGAACTTAGTCACAGCAATAACCCTCATCCTTGAAGGGCTTGATCGTAGGAGAGCAACATTGTTGACTGGCGTGGAGGTCTCATCCTTGGTGCAACCACTCAATAGTGTATGGTTGTGGGTGTGGTGTTGTCGACAATCCAAATTTTTTGATGACCTTTGTTGAGATCAATTTCTTCTGAATCTTTTTTTCAATAGTTAAATGCAGTGGGGTACCCTTTACCTACATCTTGGAATGGAAGAGGCGTTCTGCCTCCTCTGGATCTTTTGTTCCTCCTTCTGGATATTTGTTGTGGCAACAATGGCGTTGGGATCTGCGTTGATAATCTGCTTCCCCCTGTTATTTCCCTTGTCAAGTTTTGATTCAGGTTCAGAGCATGCATCCGATTCAGTATCCTTCAACTCGGCTACTAGTGTCTCCTTGGCCCAACACTCACTTGTGTTGTAGATTGGAGCTCTTATGGAACTCTGCACCACTTCCGTTTTGTCCTTTTTGGCCGTGGTGTTGTTCTTTGCTTGTGTGGCTTTGGTAGGTTGTCTGGGCTACCCACCTTGGCCAGTCCTTTTGTTTTTAGGTTTGGAATTGCAACTCCGTTAGCCGGTTTGCAGTTGAAGTCTCAGCTTCTTACGTTTTGAACTTTTGCTCGATCTTGGCTGACATATCGTTATGCCACACCAAGTGAGGAGATGTCGAGGAACTCCATTTCCTCTGAATGTATCTATCTGGATAGCTGTGGTACTAACACCGAGTATTTCTCTGAATCTTTGATACCCAACGTGCATAGGGTGAAACAGATTAGTAATCTCATGCACATCTTGGTCCACTGCATAAAAGTAGTCCATTGTATGTATTTGTCCTCATAGCTCCCCATGGGATAATGTGTTCATGATGGCGTCTCGAAAAGAATTCCAGTGGGTGCGGCCGAGAAAAAAAAAGAGGGTTCTCCCTCACCATCTTGCTCCGAGTAGGTTTCCACAGTCCTTGACATGTGGGGCTGCTTTGAGGAGTGCGAATATAATCTTTTCTCGATCGGAAACTCATGAACCGAGAAATATCGCTATGAGATTCAACCATCTATCTATGACATCTACATCTATTTGGCCCATCAAATATGGAATGTCAAATTTTACTTGTAACTTAAAAGGAGAGGCACCTCGGTGAAGCCACGGATGTTGATGCATCACCGGTCGAATCAGTTGAAGAATCACGGAGCAAGGATTGTCCATCATAGCATTCCTTTGTTTCGAGGGCCTCCTCGAGCAACGACTGGAAATGGACCTCTCTCCCTCGCCCTTCTTTTCTTCCCCATGTAGGCGGTCGTCGGGGTTTGCGAGGATGATCCTGCAAAGGTTCAACCAAATCGAGTTGCTCTTCCTGCGATCTGGTTGGGGACATGCAAAGAAGGATCAGTGGCGGGGCGTCTAGCGATCGGTTATGTAGGAACACAATGAAATACATAAATATACATAAGCGAGAGATCGTGGAAATAAGACTTCATTTCATTAATAACAAATGGTGACCATGCTACAGGACACCAATGGAAATAAACCTTCAGAACCTTTGGTAGCTTATCTCTGAGAGAAGATGTGGTTGCTTCATGTCTATTGAAGAAGATGATTACAATGAGCTCTAGAGGCCTTTTTAACAATAGATGATTACAATGAGGCTCTAGAGGCCTTTTTACAATAGACGAGAATGCCAAAAGTCATAGACATCCAAAAACCTAACCCTAGGAGATGAAGCACCAAAAGTCATGTGGGCCCCGTTTGGGTAAGTTAGTACATCAACTTCCTGGGGTTGTAACTTTTGCATACGATCTCCATTTTAGGCGTTTGATAGCTCATTGGAAAGGTATCGTCGAGGATATTCATTTTGGGGGCTCAATGATGCCTTTGGCTATCATTGAGAGCCTCTATCTCAAAAAACATTCATTTAGGCCCTCAAAATGGCCCCGGAAGTTAAAACCTGCTAAAAATAGTAAATTGCCAAAATTGCCAAAACACTGTTTTGAGCTAGTCGGAGAAGGTGGTTGGCCACCAATATCCACCTGGATTAGAAGAGCCGAGGGTTTAAGTCACCTTGTATAACCAAGCTCATAAGGGAGAGCGGTTTCAAAGTTCAGTTGAAGCCACTTAGAAAAGTTTCTAAGTGTTAAAAGTTTGATTTGTTCGAAGGAGGAGTGAAGGCCTTCAAAGTATACAAAGGAAGACAACTAAGAAGGGTTAAAGACCCAAAGTATTTTATAGGGAGGATCCCATCGAAAGGTACTGAAGTAACGGTAGAGATCCCTTCGGGGAAAGTTATGATCATTTATAGTCATTATATTAGAGAGGAGTGGAACAATGGTTAGCAGCGAGTTCCATCGAAACTTCGCGGACCGAAAGATTTGAAGAGTTTAGGAGTGAAAAAGTATCAAAGTCCGAAGCTGTGAAGAGATCCTAGCTGTTGGATGGAAGGAGGGGATGTGGCGATGGATAAGAAAATTCGGGTATTCACGATTCAGAGAAATTGCACCAAGCCATTTTTGTGAAGTAGATCTCAGCTGTTAGTTGTAGAGGGTTGTGGACCGTTGATCTGGTTCGAGATACTTTCTCGATCTGGACTTCGAAATATTTGTGTGGGGAAAGGTACAAACTTCACAAAGTCACGAAGTGCAGAGAGATTCTGGACCGTTGGATCCAGAAGGGCATGTGCAGGATATACACGTATTTCAGAGAAAAGGTACTCTGGAAGAAAGTAGGTGCCATGGATGATTTTAGGGGCTAAATTTCGCTCGTGGGCTAATTTTCCATGGTTTTTCCAAAAATGAGATTCGCTATTTTAAAAATGATTCGCCCAAATTCTATAGGATAAATTATTTTACCTTAAAAATCGCCAAAATTTTACAAAAACTATATAAAATCCTTAGAAATTTGAATATTTTTACAAAAATATCGCCAAACATTTATAGTTAGCATATGAAGGATAAGTAAGATTCGTTAAGGTTTCTACATTTTAAAATAAATTTCCATCCTTAAAATCATCCCTGGTAGGTGTAGAGTTGGGAGAACTCTGGAAGGGCCGGGAGCCGAGGGCAGATATGGGTCATCCAAGTTCGAAGGACAGGTCTCATCAGATCTTGTGCTTCAGAGAAGAAGCATTCTGGAGGAAAGTGGAGAGAGGGTGGAGCGAAACTCATGGAGCGCCGGAGTAACATACTCCATCCAAGCCGTCTGTTAGGAATGACAGGTGTCAACAGATCTTGGACTCTGAAGGTTTGTCACTCCGGAGGATTTGCATAGAGGTTTCTCGAAAAGCGTCGCAGCACCGGAGCTCGAAGTTGTTGTGGGTCATCAAATTCAGTGAAGCCCGTGGACCGTTGATTCACAGAGGGGGCATGTGGAGTGCGAAGATTCACTGCGAGGAAAGGACATTTCAAAGGAAATTGAAAGTTGAGAACATGAGAACTCCCGAACGGTGGAGTTTTGGACTTCATCAGAACCATCCATTTAAACAGGATGTGTGGCGAGTGATTAGTCACTATGGAGGATTTACACTCTAAGAGAAATAACAAAGAGGAGCATTGACTGCTAGTCGCCAGGAGTGGATATGAAGCGAAGATATAAATAGTTGATCAGAGCAAACGCGTGGCACCTCGTCTATAACTTCGGGTAGAGAGCACTCCGGGAGAAAGGGGTGTTCGGAGAGCTCAAAACTTCCGATGTGAGGGGTTCCAGAGCACCCCAGAGGTTAAGCCCCAGGTCACAGCCCCGGGTCACAGCCCGAGGTCACATGAAAATAGGGACTAGCGGGAGGAGCTAGCGCTTGTTGGTGTTGAGAAATTGAACAACACTGAGGAGAGGACCTACAGGTTCCATATGACTTGCGCCTTAGGAGGAAAGAGGTCTTGTGTATAAGTTGATTTGGGGTCCAGTAGAGGCCCAAAGAGTGGATCTGACTCCTTGATTATAACGATCCTAGACCGGGAGGTCGCGCAACCCTGAAGGAGGGTAGGGGGTCTGCATCAAGTGGTATCAGAGCCTGAAATTTTTTCTGCAGATCGTAGGCAATGGAGATACAGTGAAAGGAGATACTTTGATACCATCATGTGGTATCAAAGCACAATTTTTGTCTGTATATTTCAAGCAAAAGGAAAGAAAGGAAATGAAGACAGTTTTCTACCGACGAGTAGTATCATAAAATGGATTCCTCTCATAGAACATTAGGTGAAGGAGGAGGCATAGTATTGATGCTCTATGAATGATGGTTGCACATATGTAGCAGAAGATAGACAACCATTTGGGTTGTAGGAGAAGTTGGAGATTCTCTCAGGTGCAGAGTGATCCACATACTTTCCAGGAGGTAGAGAGAGACAAAGATGGCTACTGAAGGCCATAGGGGTGGTCAAGGAGAAGACCACCAACAGAAAAACAAAGCCGAGATAGACAAAGAGCTCAGGGAGATAAGAGAAAAAATGGAAAATATAGCATTGACGATGCAACAGGAGGCAAAGGTACACTGGAAGTACGAATGGCCTTTGAAGAAGAAAGAAAAAATTTATTTTGAAAAGTTGTTGACCGAAAAGAAACAACATGTATTGAAAAGGTGGCTGAGGCATGCTGAAAACCTTAGTGACACAGAGGAGATGGTTCACATCTGTGAGACAAAAACTGGAAAAACCCTCAGTGATGATGAGGAGAAGGGATCAGTTAAGGATCTCATAAACTGACAAGAGGGAAAAAGTGAACTTTCAAATTTCAAGATGGGAAATGGAAGGAGATCAGTGGATGATCTCATAGACTGCCAGGAGGGTAGTGATGGAAGTTGAAATTTCCAGGTGGGAAAGGGGGGTGAAGAGAGACTATCTAAAAGTCTCAGGAGCTCAGAGGTGATTTCATCTCATCAAGGAGTGTTGATAGAAGGATATCAAAGGAGTATTCTAATCATTAGGGGAATTAAGATATTCCTACCAAATAGTCCAATGGAGGCTATTACAAGCATTGAACATGAGGAGGTGATGCAACAAGCATCCAAGAAAGAGGCCATGGAGCCAAATGATTTTAAGACTATCTGTGCTTATGATGCAGGTGCAGCAGAAGAAAGAAATCCGACAAATACTGTCAAAGAGGAGGAGGAGGAGGAGCAGACACTGATGTCTTCCCCAACAAAAAAGGAGGAGCATGTAGTTTTCTCACTCAGTGGAATATGGAAGTGAATTTGTTGGAGGATTGGTTGAACAATCCAGAACCAGAAAAGGACTGCCAAGATGCATTCATACAAAGAGGAATAGAATGCCAGCATGAGGAGAAACTCGAGGAAGTTGGAGACATGCCAGCCAAGGAGCTGACAGAAGTCAATCTGCTAGAAGAGGAAGTTGAGAAGCAGCTCAGTGGTGGGACTGCAGAAGTGGAATCTACAGAAAGGTGGCCAGCTAGTGCCATGGAATATGAAGATAACATGAAGAGTCAGATTGATCAAATTGGTAAGGAGGAGAAATAGAACACACTTTAATGTGCCCAAGAGATGGAGAAAGAAGAGAATTCAGTGGAATTTCTCAAAACATTTAGCCAGGGAGATGAACATGAGGCAACTGTAGAATTGGGATCTACAACATAAGGAGATGGGTATTCAGAGGAATGGAAAAAAAATTCAGCCGGGAGGCTGAACAGAAGATGATTGCAGCACTAGAATCTGCAGTAGAAGAGGAAATATACAACATCAGTTTTTCTAATCTATGTGAAGAATTTGAAGCCCTGGAGAGAAGGGTAAATGTGCAGAGGAGGCACATCCAACAAGTCAGGTTGGAAGTTGATGAAATGGAGATGCAACAGAGTGGGATGAAGGAGAAGAACTAGCCATTGGACCAACTGGAAGAGGTGATAGAAGATATTAAGAGGTTGATGTTAGAAGCAACACATGAAGCTGTTAGTAGAGAAGGATGGAACAAAAGAGAACCTACAGGAGCAACAAGGTGGAAGAAGAAGCAAGGAAAGGGACTAGATGAACAGATCCAGGAGAAAGTATGGGACCCTGGAGGATCTCAACAACATGGAAGAGGGAGCCATGAGTAGGAGCTCATGATTTTCCCAACAGTGGAGTATGATGCAGGAGCATTGTTAGCAAAGCCCACGTGGAGGGACAACTTAGCACCATAACGTGCCTTTTTAATTATTTGGAATCTAAAAGCTGGCATTTCCTGTAGATCCATTTTGAATAGATGATTGAAGAAGAGTGAAATGCTCGGAAGATGAATGATCGCGAGAGATATGGGAGTTTCACTCTCATACTTTAATGCAACGGGGCTTGAGTAGTTGTTAGTTGTTACTTCGATAGGAGAGGTAGTCGGAGGCAACCCTAGAGGACCTCTTGTATATGTAGATTCATTGTATGCCTAAATGAGGCTGCTACAAATTAGTAGGAGATTGTTGTGATTTAGTTATTGTTTTATCATATCTGTATCCATTTATGTTGAATGAATATAATAGAGGAAATTTGATCCAATGCATGGTGTTGCTATTGTTTACAGCTTCTCTGTTATTTTGTGGTTCCATGAATGAATGAGTCATATTATTGAATGTATGAAATTGTGAAGTGTTAAGTAAGTTTCAATTGCTTCCCTTCTTTGAGTTCATGCAAGGTGTGCATATTGTCCGCAAGGAGTGCGTCGACAGAGTCTATTTCAACTCAGAAGCTCAGGAGAGGTACTGTTGAACTTGTATCAACAAAAGCACAAAGAGTCGCACAAAGGGTGTGTAGGCCGATTCAATTATTGGACTCCCTCAACCAGAGGAAAGTTTGAAGGATCTCTGTTGCAAGGAGTGCACAGAGTTGGAAAGTTTATAAATGTCAAATAGCTATCGTGAAGAGTTGCAAGGTGTGTGAGAAGGATTCCTAAGAATCCATGATTTTTCATAGTGGAACAAGATCAGGAGAGATAGAGGTTCTAAAAAGTTCAGAGGAAGAGCCGAGGGTTTAAGTTACCTCGTATAACCAAGCTTAGGAGGGCGAGTGGTTCCAAAGTTTAGTTGAAACCACTTAGAAAATTTTATAAGTGTTAAAAGTTTGAGTTGTTCGAAGGAGGAGTGAAATCCTTCAAAGTATATGAAGGAAGGAAGATCAGAAGGGTTAGCGACCCAAATTCTTCTGTAGGGAGGAATCCATCGAAAAGTACTGAAGGAACGGTAGAGATCCCTTCAGGGAAAATTATGATCATTTATAGTCGTTATATCTGAGAGGAGTGGCACAGTGGTTAGCATCGAGTTTCATTAGAACTTCATGGATCAAAATATTTGAAGAGTTAAGGAGTGAAAAAGTCTTGAAGTCTGAAGCTGCCAAGCGATCCTAGCTATTGGCTAGAAGGTGGGGAGATGGCGACGGATAAGCAAATTCGGGTATTCGCAATTTAGATAATTGCGCCAAGCCATTTTTTTGAAGTGCGAATTATGTCTCAGTCGTCGGTTGTAGAGGGATGTGGACCGTTGATCTGGTCCGAGAGTCTTTGTCGATCCAGAATTTAGAATATTTGCATGGGGAAAGGTACAAAATTCACGAAGTCGTGAAGTGTGGAGTTGTTCTGGACTATTGGATCCAGAAGGGCATGTGGTGGAGATCCATGCATTTCGGAGAAAAGGTACTCTTGAAGAAAGCAGGTGCAGAGTTGGGAGAACTCTCAAATGACCAGGAGTTGAGGGAAGATCTGGGTCATCCAAGTCTGAAGGACAAGTGTCATCAGATCCTGCGCTATGGAGTAGAAGAACTCCAAAGGAAAGTGGAGAAAGGGTGGAGCAAAAATCGCAGAGTGTTGGAGTAACAGACTCCATCCAAGCCGTCCATCAAGAAGGACAGGTGTTAGCAGATCGTGGACTCTAGAGGTTTGTCACTACGGAGGATTTTCATAGAGGTTGTTTGAAAATCGTCGAAGCACCAGAGCCTGAAGTTGTTGTGGGTTATCGATCTTCGGTGAAGTCTGTGGACCATTGATTCGTAGGGGGAGAATGTGGAGTGCGAAGATTCACTCTTGGGAAAGGAAATTCTGGAGGAAATTGAAATTTGAGAACACGAGAACTCCCGAAGCGCGGAGTTTTGGAGTTCATATGAACCGTCCATTTAAACAGGACATTGTTCGAGAGATTATTCACTGCGAAGGATTTACACACTGAGAAAAAGAATACGGAGGAGAATTAACTGCCAATTGTCAGGAGTGGAGATGGAGAGAGGATATAAACCGTTGATCATATCAGAAGCGTGGTTCCTGATCTATAACTCTGGGTACAGAGCACTCCGAGAGAAAGGTGTGTTCGGAGAGCTCATAACTCCTAAAGCGTGGGGTTTCGAAGTGCCCCATAGGTTAATCCCTAGGTCACAAACCGAGGTCACATGCAAAGAGGGACTAGTGAGAGGAGCTAGTGCCCATTGGCATTGAGAAATTAAACAATGTTAAGGAGAGGGCCCACAAGTTCCATACGACCTGTGCCTTAGGAGGAAAGAAGGCATGTGTATAAGTTGATTTGGGGTCTAGCAGAGGCCCAAAGAGTCGATCTGAATCCTTGATTAGAACGATCCTAGATCGGGAGGTTGTGCAGCCCCGAAGGAGGGTATAGGGGGTATGCATCAATAATGGTTGACTCAGGTTGGATAAAAATTCCCTTAGAAAAAAGCACAACAAAATGATGAGACTTAGGAAACATATTATTGACATAAGTATGCTAAATAGGAGGTACCAAAAACTCTCCATATGTTTGGAAGAGTAACCAAACGGAGGACACAACTCTATGTAACGAGAATAGATTTCTAAGGTCATATTAGATCCCAACGCTTGTGAAACAAACAAAAGGATGTGCTTTTTCTAAGGGCAACTCTCTTGCTGCTGATAAGAGAGAATGTATATCCCGTCCCCTCTTTTTGGAATATTTGATTTTTTTTTCTCTTTTTCAAATTTTTAACGAGCTTGAAATAGAATAAAAGAATGCTACGTTACAAAAGAGGAACAAGTGTCGTGGGAAAGAAAACTAGTTCCAAGTGCATGGAACATATTGATGCTCAGTGCAAGGAGACAAGTGTAGGATAAGGAGAATCAAGAAAATTCCTCCATGGGTCAAGGTGTCAGAGTGAAAGGGAAACAATTTCTACAAGGCTTGCATCTAAGGAATACTTTAAAGGTTCAATAATAGCAACATGAAGCCGACATTAAGCCAAATATGCAAGGATGAGACATGCGATGTGATTACAGTATGACACAACAAGACTCCTTCCATGTGAAGTTTTACGATCCCAAAGAAGGTAATCTCAATGGTTTTTCACATTTAGAGAGTCTGAAAAACACTAAAAGAAGACTCTAGAGTGTTCCTTTTTCGTAATTAGTCCAGTCGGTTCAAAAAAGGGTTAAACTCATATCGAAAGGACATCTCTTCAAAAACCATTTTAACGAGTGTGACAGAGACAAGATCACTTGGCTATCTTTTCAATTTTAAGAAGTCTGAAAAGAGGTTAACTATGGACTCACAACCTTTTTCAAAATTTAGTCTCCTTAGGTTGAAAAGGTATAAAACATAACTTAGGAGAACTCTCCTGATGAGACATGTCTCCCAAGGCATACCTTTTTCCTGGATAATATATTGACCAGAAAAAGGGTTAAACTTATGCCAAATAGATATTCCTTCTAGACCAATTAATGAGGGTGAATGGAATAAGGTCACTCGAATATCTTTTCATATTTAGGGAGTCTGAAAAGAGCTTAACTATGGACTTCAAGGGGGTTCCTTTTTCATAGATAATATCCAAGGCCTGAAAAAGAGATGAACCAAAACTAGGGAGAATGGCCCTTTTTCGAAAATTTAGTCCCCCATGCCCGAAAAAGGGTTAAACTTATGCCTGAGAATACTCTCCTAGAGAACTAAAGCTCCTAGGGCATACCTTTATTTGTAAATTAACCATTTAGACCGAAAAAGAGGTAAACTACCTCCAAACAAATGTGCCTTCAAATTTTAGTTTGACGAGTGTGAAGGACAACAAGATCGCTCAACAATCTTTTCAATTTTAGAGAGTCTGAAAATGTCTTAAAGAATACTCCAAGGGGTCTTCTTTTCTTAAGTAATTCGAACAAGATCGAAAATAATAAATAAATTCTCATTAGATGTTTCTTTCAAAGTTTAAGCAAGCTTAAAAGACAACAAATCATGCTCTTAGGGAGTCCCACAGGTAAAGGCCAAAAAAATATGAAGAAGAATGAGGCTTCAACAGAAAGTCATGGTGGGACTAAAAGGACTACCAAGACTATGTGAAACTCACAGAATGGATGCCAAAATGAAACAAAGGATCTACCTAGGGAATACATGTATAGGAAGGCTATACCACCTAATTACAACATGTCTAAAGCAACATAGAAGGTTCTATGTCGCACTTCAGTGGGATGGATCCTATGGAAAAGTGGAAAAAGTCAACAAAATGCAAGATGCAAGGTGATGAGAGCCTAACTGTTATAACCCTAAAATGCACCATACAGGTTTACCTGGCATCAGGCCAACTCATGCCTCTTCCTAGCCAAAGCCTTGCTGAGTAATTCCTCAAAAACCACTTAAAAACAAGCAACCCGCGCCCTAACTTCTCACTGGGTGCGGGCATCCACTTGCTGTCCTCTGACTGCACGCGGGTATCCGCGGGCTAGCCCAAAACAGCCCGCGAGTACCTAACAATGCAAAAAATCAGGGAAGTTTCCGCCGAGACTCGGGGCTTTTTGTCAGTTAACTGAAACTCTCCGCCATGCATGGCCGAGAGTTCGACT
>SNQJ01S0082892.1:65389-79726 GCA_010110895.2 Picea sitchensis
CTCATATGTGATATTTGATTTTATGTTTTTATCTCTAGCCCTATAATAGATCAGTAGCATGCATGCATAGTATTGTTTGATTGCAGGAAGCTTTGTGGAAGGAGCAGCAGCGGCAAAAGGACAAGAAATTCAACGGAGGATCTACTTCAGCCATCCGGAAAAAGGTTGGTTTATTCTCCTCTTGTATGCATGTGAAGAAAGAGGTTTTAGATTCGGGTAGAAGGTCAAAAGTTAAGTCTAAAGGGTCATTTTCTGCGTATAAGTTTAGAGCCCTAGCTTATTAGTCCGTAGGGTAGAAATACCCAACAACACTAACCTACATGTAAGTGTCAAAAAGAAACTTCACCACAGGATGATGTGAGTGTAGACCATCTCATAAAAATGCCAAACCAAAAGAAAAAGTTCATAAGAACAACCCAAAGATCTCTAAAAAATAAACTCAAACAACCACCAAGCCAAGAATAGGGAAAAAGAGGACCAAACTGGGACAAAAAGAGCCAAAATATTCTATAAATGGGAGTAGACAACTCATTTTAACCATTGCAAATTGGAAAATAACCAAAAAGCCAAAAAAACCGCTTCTTTAAAATGCAGATTCAACGAGCTATGGTGGGCGAAAGATCTTCAAACCTGAACCAAGTAAGTAGAAATGACCTCTCTCATCATTTCAATTCATCATTTGTTGTTTATTTAATTGTTTAGAGGGTGTGATCCCTATTAAAAAGGTTGGGTCTGCGTGTACGTGGGATGTCCAAGATCAGTACGTGTATATACACAGGAAAAGTAAAACTTAGCACACGTATATGCGCAACTGTCTTAAAGACATACCACGTACATCTCTTTAAGATTTCAAAAAAAATTGAAACAAGGGACCAACCTCAATTTTTTTTTTATGCAACATGATGTATGTTCACTAGCGAGAGACAGAACATGAGGAGTTGGATATCTTGGTCAAGGAGGACCCAGGGGCCATTGCCATACTCAAGCAATGTGGTATGTGGAAATTCTTTCAGTGTCCATTCATGAGAACACAACCTAGGTTACTGGATAATTTGATAGAGTATTGGCACCCATATGCATAGGCCTTCATGCTACAGGGATAATCATTGACTCTGACTACTAAAGATATATACTTTTTGACCGGTCTCTCCAGGAGGAGGGAACCAGTTAGTTTGAGGACCTTTCCTCCATGACCGCACAACCTAGAAGATTATATTCGCATGTACTGTGAGGATGGCACTAAGAAAGTAGCATCTCAGGTGCCAATTCATAATATCACAAGCCTCAACCTTTGGATAGTACTTTACATGATTGGGAAGATCACATGATCCACAACACTTCATTAGGATTCATGTGCATAGATGCATTGTGTAGCTCAGTGTCTACAAGCCACCATTTTTTACTGGAGCACCACGATGCTCACATGTATGAAAAAAAAAATGACCGACTATCGAAGAAGAGAAAACAAGAACTTCGAGTTTGGGACCGTGTTGTATGCTTTCATTTTAGAGAGACTGCCAAGCCTTATCGTGCGAGAGACAACACACAACCATATTTCCTCCTTTATAGCATTATGCATGTTGGAATCTTTTTTTCCTTGATAGGGTGTAGGGAGAGTGCACAAAGCCTTCGATGACAAATTCTTTGAATGGTGGTCTTGTCAAATTCCTGCGATCGAAGACTACCCCTACACATGGATCAGTTTCTTGAGGGATTCTGATATGTCTATGCCCCCTGACGAGGAGCACAGAGAGACAGGTACACATTAATTTATATTTTAGATTTATTTTATTTTTAATTTTAAAACAATACCCTTTTTATGGTAACGTCAAAGTACTAACTCGGTAATCTGTTATATATAGAGATGGGACCAGTACAACCAACCAACTTCCCCATGACCAGGAGTCATCCTCGAGATGATTCTGGACCATCCATAGTAGGAGGACCGGCAGTCAAAAGAGGGCCACAAGACGGAGAGTCTGAGAGAGTATTATGATGAGTGGAGAGGAACCTAACAACTCTCACCCGTCTAGTGTCGATGGAAGAGATTGAGGACTTACCCACGGCATGCAGCCACATGTTGTAGGGGTACCTAGGACTTGGGTTTAGTTGTTTCGACGTCTTGCGAATGTTGTAGTTCATTATAATAGAGCCAACAGGCCTAGGCCATAGCTAGCACTGGACCACATATGTGATGAGGGCACTCTTTTTGTACTCTCTTATGTAGTGAGGGATTGAGCCCAACGATGTATACCAGCTCTATTTGAGGATTTATGGCCCACTTTTGTACTTATGACATTATTTTTTGGACACATTATTATATATATATATATACATATTTTTTCCTTATGGATAAAACATTTTGTACAAATGTATTTACATATGTGTGTATGTGTGTGCTTTTACTTTTATGTGTGAGAAATATGTGACTCTAATGCATGATTAGCCAATGTATCATTTAGTTGATTAGATCTCCTAGGAACATGAATATATGTAATATAATCAAAATATCATTCTAAGAGACGTACCCTAAGGAATTGTCGATGAAGAGTGGGATCGTAGACACAGTATATTCCATTTAACTAAGACATGACTAGTTGAGCATCTAGATAAACCCGGAGGTGAGAAATACCATGTGACAAGGCATCACATAGTAATTCTATTATAGCACTGTACTCGACAACATTATTGGTCGCTTCGCCGAGAAAAATACCTCCATAAGACATCAATTGATGAAAGGGATTGAATATCACCGAAGATGCAAGAGAAAGCATCTGAGTGTGTCGACTAGCACTGTTTGCGAACCCAACATAGAGCTCAAACTCACTTGTCATCTACCACAGTGAAAATAAACACAATAAACTACACGTTCATAAGAAAAAAAGGAAATAAAGATATACATTATATACAATAATTCATTCCCAGGTGACTGACCTAAGCATAATATTTCTTAAGGTAGAGCCCATTTCTAGGCTCTGATAAATCATTACCCTCGAAATAAACTAGTTGGTAGGCACCCTTTACTAAAACTTTCTTAACAAGGAATGGTCTGAACCACATGAGTTGAATTTTCCTACCCCCAAGGGATCTTTATCATGGTCATAAATCGAGACAATATTGCCTTTAGAGAAAACTTTAGGGTGGAAGAACTGATCATAATGACACATGACATGTTGTTTTTGAGCTTCGTTGGCCAAGGCTGCATCTCAATGCTGCTCGAGATATAGAAGATGGTCTTCAAGTGGAGTAGTGTCGGGAAATAGTTCCATTGCCAACTTAAGAGAGGGAATTTGGCACTCTATGGGAAAGAATGCCTCCAACCCATAAATGAGTTGGAAAGGAGAAAAATGGTAGCAGTCTTGACTGAGATTCAATAAGCCCAAAGTGCAGAGTACAACATTAAATTCCAATTCAACTTGGCCAAATTGATCGTCCGTTGGAGGATAGTCTTGAGAGACTTATTAATAACCTCCACTTGACCATTCTCCTATGGATAGTAAGGTGACGAATGTTCTTTCTTAAAACCTAGTTTTAATGTTAACTCAGACATCATGTTTTTATGGAAGTGACTGCCATGGTCTGTGACAGTCTCCCTTGGAATACTGAACCTAGATACAATCTGGTTGAAAATAAAAAGTGCAGTCATTTCTCCATCATTGCTAAATGTCGGCATGGCCTCAACCCACTTAATGGAGTAGTCTACCGCCACGATGATATAACGATGACCCCTAGTTGAAGTCAAGTGGCATGTAGTGAAATCAATCCCCCACTTGTTGAAGGGACCAACAAAAATAACTGGAAACATGGGAGTAGAGTGTTCCTGCATCTTCCAAGAGAAGATCTGGCATGGGTGACACTTCTTGACCTCTTCAATGCAATATTTGATCAACAAGGGCCAAAAGCATCCAGCGCAAATAATTTTCTGTGTTGTTTCCAACCTAGACAAGTGACCACCACATGCTCCAATGTGACATTCATTCAACACAAGCTTTGCTTCTTCGTGAGTGAGACAATGATGAATAATTTAATCAACTCCTCAATGATATAAAGTATCATCAATGATAAGATAGTTTCATGCTTGATGGAATATTCATCGATGCTCATCACTAGAAGAAGAGGAAGGGCACTTCAAAGTCCAAAGATACACAAGTATATCTCTATACCAAGGGTCTGAAGATGCAATAAGGAAAATATCCACATTGATCAATGAATCTTAGATAAAAACGTTACCAATTTCGACCATAAGTTTTGAAATTAGTTTAGCAAATACCAAGGACTTTTTAGATTTCTTTGAAACAAAATCCAATTCAAATTATTACATGATGACTATCCATCCACTGATTTTCTCGCCGATGACCCGTCGTGTCAACACATATTTAAAATGGTTCACGACATCTACAAGAACGGTCTTGCAAAGTAATATGTAGTGATGGAAACTTTGGACAACATGGACAATTGCCAAAACAAGTTTCTCAACATGGGTGTAGTTGAGTTCTGGTCCTATTAATCCTTGACTAAGATAGTAGATAACATGGTCTTCGAGTGCATCATCCTCTTGGACCAATACCTTGCCGATAATAAACTCTGTGACAGCTAAATACAACAAGAAATCCTTGCCATAATCCCAACGACTGAGCAGAGGGGCAGACGTCAGAGCATGTTCCAACGCTTCAAAAGAGAATTGAACCCCTTCATCCCAACAGAATGGGACCCCTTTATTTAAGAGATGCATCAACCCTTTAGTAATCTCGTCATAGATAGCAACAAAATGATGAAGAAAGTTAGATTTCCCCTATAGACTTTGAATCTGGGGGATTGTGCGTGGGGGAGGCAATTGAACTATTGCCTCAACCTTCAGAGGATTGACCATGATCCCTTTAGTTGACATGATGAAACCTAACAAGCGACCCGATGTTACACAAAAGATACACATATTTGGATTAAGGAGAATATGGTAGTAGCTACACCTCTCAAAGATAATTCATAAGTGGGTGGGATGATCAAATATCTTACGAGAACGTGATGTCATATCATCAAGATATGCCTCGACTATGTGTTTGAGGTCGTGGAAGGAAATTGGCGTGGCCCACTGAAAAGTGGATCTAGCATTCTAAAGGCCAAAAGGAATTTTTCTTTATGTAAATGTACCCGAAGGACATATAAACGCCATTTTATGTTGATCCTCGGGTTTGATATGAATCTGGTTGTACCCGGAAAAACCGTCCATAAAATAAAATACCTCACAACCCGCACATTCATTGACAATATGGTCAATGAATGGGGTTGGAAAATTATCTTTCGGGCAAGATTTTTTCAGATCACGAAATTCCATACACACACAGATCATACCTTGATTTTTGTTGAAAGGAACAGGGTTCGACACTCATTCCGCCAATTGCATTAGATAGATGAAGCCAACCTCAATGAGTTTCTCTACCTCAGCCTTGATCGTCGCTGCCTTGCGAGGATTGATTGGGAGAAGCTTCTATCGGACAAGCTTAGCATCGGGGTAAGTTATAATCTCATGTTCAACTATACATGGGTCAATGCCTGAAATCTCCTAATAAGACCAATCAAAAATGTCGTGAAACTCTTTAAATAATTCAGTATAGATCTGAATCTCCTTAGAGGAACAATATGCTCTGCCGAAGACATTTTCCACAATGCCAAGGGCTCTAGATATGTCAATAAGAATTGTTTCAACTATACTTACCATGTTTCCCTCACCATATATTATGTGCATTGAAAGAGGGTTAACAGGACAAGTGACATCTCCATTCATGTTCATACTGAATTATCCTTCCTCTACTCTCCTCATCTCGGGTAAAAAATAATATTTTTGGTGAAGATCGTCCCAAGGTCTATCCGACCCATTCATTGCCTCCAAAATCACCTCGTCGGAGGGAAATACTAAGTCCAAAGGATCATAAGTGGTAAGAGAGTCTTGATCCCAAATAGGCTCGAGAACAGGATCTAGCTCCTATGGGGGAGCTCGATCAGAGTTGGCCGAGGCTTGCTGGACAATATTGTATTCAACCTCAGCAGTGGATAAGGGCATAGCCATTACAGGGTTCCCTACCCCTTCCGTCGAAGTCAACGGGGAAGGTAAAATCCATGGGTCATTAAAGTAACTTGTTTTAAAAGAAGTGACTTGAAAGATCATGGCCTTCGGCTGGTCGGGGACAACCGAAATAAACTTGAAATCATTAGCAGGCAGAGGATAATGAAATATCCCCATTAGAGATGGAAACAATATGACACCTAATTTGATGGTACCTAGCTGCAGGTTTTCAATAATCGGGACCATGGATTTCCACGATGAAGGCTCACAACAGGAGAAGGATAACTAATCAATGGTTATGATCCGGCCTTTGTGAGGAAAACATAAGACTCAAAAAATGGTGGATACAACCATTGTCATAGTGTAGTTCCAACTCCTCCCTAACAAAATATTGCAGTCGAGAGGTGCATAAACTACTTCTACCTCAACACACACAGTTTTTCCATCCAACTGCATAAGGAAGGAGGGAATTATGCCATGTGGTCTAAAATATCGGTCATCAAACGTGGTTAGAAACGTGGATGAAAAAGACAACTTAGGTTGGCTAATGGCCTTCCAACATACCAACGACATCATGAAAGTCGAGGCACCCTCATCAACCACCGTATGGAAAATGTTCCATGTCAATGATTTCATGGCATACATCACTACTATCTGAAAAGCGACGTGGTGAGGCAAACAAGGTTTATAATATGTAGGGTAAAAAAAAATCATTCCTGAGTTAGTAGTCTTGACTTCTCCGAAGGCAGACAACAATGATTTCCTCTGTGAGGGGAAACTCTGGAGGACTTCCAAATAAGACATTACACAAGGATTTTGTGCCAAATCCTCCATGACCAAGTAATTTTGAGTAGCCCTTGCATTCGGGTTGTGAGAAGACTTCTTAAACACACCCTTAGGTATGTGAATCATAGTTTATCCCACAATCTTCTCAATTTGAAGAGGATGTAGTGGGTTGGAGGCTTCTTTTCCCTTCTCAACAGAGTCTGGCATTGTGTAATTATGAGCCCTGGTCTGTAGATGAGCATATGATCTCATCATATAAATGTTTGTGGCTCTATTATTATCATTAGGCGTGAGGGCTCCTTGATTTCCCCTAGGTTCATTCATGGATAAGGAAGCTTGAGCCATAATTTCTCCTTGTGGAAAAGGGTTGGCTAACACAATAGGCTGCTACTGTTCCAATAGATTTTGGGCTTCCTAAAGCTGGGGGCATTGGTGAGTCAAGTGATCGTCCATGCAAATATTACACAAAAACTTCACCTTCCTCTTTTCATTTTTACCCTTGCCAACATTATTCACATCCTTCTTATCCCCTTTACCCTTCTTGTTTTTAGATTTCCTCTTTCCCTCGGACTGTTAGTTACCCTTGGGATTCATCGATTGCACACTGTGTACATCCAAGGTTTGGGTTAGGAGGGCAGCCGAACCATGAGTTTGAATGGCCATAGTCTATTGAATTGATAACTGATGTAACTGGTTAGTCAACTGATCTGTGGGATTACTTTGTGTTGAGCCTACTATGTCATCGGTGTGAGGCCCAAGATTATGTTTGGTCTTGTTGAAAGTTGACCATGGTGCATCCGGAAGGATCTCGTACAACATACTGGATTGAGAGTAAATCAAATCCAGTTGTTGGGCTCTCATGATAGCCTCTTCTTTGGAAAAAACCTCGGATGTCGCGACGTCTTTGGATACACAAGGAACCAAGGAATTTAGGAACCACTCGAGAAAAAATGCAGGAGGGACCTTCACTTTGATCAAGCTCTTTCATCGATTCCATTATTGGATGTGATCCCAGATATGGATGGATTTTGTTTGTTTGAAGTTGGCTAGAAACTCAGTGCCAACATCGTATCTTACTGGCAACTGGAAATGGTTTAAAAAAACCATATCCAGGTCGTTAAAGTAAGCGTACTTCAAGCTATCGAGCTCGATATACCATTTCACAGAACCCCCTATAAGAGTGTGTTGAAACAAATGCAACTGAGCAGAGTCATCCTTTAATGATTTGGATGAGCACCATAAATGAAATGTCGTAACATGATCACCTGGATCTTCGTCGAGCTTGCCTTCAAACTTAGGGATGTCCAAGGGAAACTTAGTCGGCATGGGAGGCCAACACAGATCATGATGGACCGGGTCAGTCGTTCAACAACCCCAACAAGTCTGGAAAATGTAGAGTTTCCAAGAAAGGTAGTCTAGGTTGTGGTGGATTCAAAGGAAAATAGGGGCCTGGATTTTGGCTAGCATGAGGTTTCCAGGAAATGTTTTCCTATTGGATAGGGTTTTGGTAGAAAACATGTTGGCCCTGGCTAGTAAAATGAGTTTTCACTTGAGTCTACATCTCCGACAGATTCACATAGTTGGATGGCATACCTTGTGTAAGGATTTATCCATGCATGGTATTCTAATGACCTTGGTTGTGGATGCCCCCAGTTGACCCTCCTGGCATAGGTACTGAACCCTACCTAGGGTTCCACTGAGTGTGGGAGGGGTTGCCCTCGATTGACATCCCTTGTGAAGGAAACGATCCCTGCCATGGATTTCCAATACCTTGTGAGGACTAAACTCCTGTCATCACTCCTTGTGAAAGAATGAAGCCTTGCATAGGGTTTGGTTGACCAAAGATGGGGTTTCCCCCTGACAAGAAAGAAGACGATGAGAAAGCATTATTTCCAAATGCATCGAACAAAGAAAAAGGCATAGACCCTACCGAAGTCATATAGGATTGAGGCCCATGACTCCCCCAACTAAACAAGCTAGAGCTTGTGTTAAGCTTAATTAGCTACTAGAAATCACCACCGAGCCAAGGGTATGGAGGAGGGGTATGAATCCCACCGTAATGGATAGCATTAAATGGGGAAGTGGTGCCCATGAAAGATACGTGTAAGGTAGAATTAGAACTCCATTCCCCCAGACCAATAGTTTGTAGAGTAGAGTAGGTTAAGGTCAAACTAGAGTCGAAACCTGACATCCCATACAAAAAGGGAGCGCTAGACACGTTCTAGATAGAGGGGACAATGGTCATAGTCATTGAGGGGACTGTGCCACTTCCCAAAATTGTGGGTTTCTGGACAGTTGTAGTCCTGATAGGTGGAGGTGGGGGAGGAGGCATGACACCCCCATCTGTGGAAATCGATATGGGAGTATGAGGACTCCCAAATGAGGTAGCACTAGTTGCTTCCATCACTGCTCATCTAAGAAAATGAAATTCAGGATAAGTCACCTTAGGAGGGACTATATGAATAAGAAGGGACACTAATAAATCAGTGATCGGATGGTTTGTGGGCATGAATCTGTCAGCTTCGAGTTCAAAAATGATGGACTCCTCCATCTCAGGAAAGTATTCTCTAGGTGTCATATTGGGTACAATTTCCTATGCCTCGATCACTTCAAATGAATGCTCTTGATCTAGCGTGTGCCTCAGCGGTGGCAGAGGTGGCTCTAAAGTAACCGATGGCAGGCCCTGAAGCCTACATGAATGGAAAATCTATTAATCTTCCACCTTGTGAAATGATCAACTGACACTCTAAGTTTAAGCTAGTGCAAAACATAGAGCACACACTAAAAATTTCCTAATGGAAAATAAAGCAATCAACTGACTGGCCAGAAGAACAATGACACCAATCAACACTAGAGAAACTTATTGATGCAAGTGTAAATTGAACATGGAAACACCCTCCGGGTATACTCTTGAAAGTGTGATCCGACATCTTCCCTAGGTACCATGGTATACCCCTGCAATCACCCATGTAAGTCCCTAAAAACAAGAAACTAGGTTGACAACTCGCAGTCAGTGACCAGGTGGGTAGAGTTGATAGTTGGACTGATCGTAATGAGAAGGATAACAAAGTCTAAATCCTTTCAAGGGTAGCAAAGGAAAATGGTTTGGAATAAAACTGAGGATATCGAATGGATTTGAGGTCCACAAGGCTCAATATTCAAATGTGATCAATGAAAATCCCAAGAACGACCCTCAATATATGATCCCCACTATGTTTGGTCTGACTTTGGAGGGGTTATCTCCTCTACCTTTCCTCACATGACCTCGTGTTTAGCCCCTATGTTAGAGTGGAGTCCTGAATGACTCTTACAAAACTAGACATTCACACTCCCTATCACAGACTCTTACGTTTGTTTAAGTGGCCTTGAAAGTTTCCTCTCCACACTTGTTTCAAGGCCCTAAATCCTAGACTACTTGGTGAAACCTACAAAAAAAAGTCTAGTTGATTTTGGTGTTAATCGTTGATTTTAAGTGCCTTGATTTACTCAAAAGGGTATGGATGTTGTTGGGCCTATGATATAATTAATTTAATGACATTAATTAAGATCCTTTTTGGCCGAATATGTATATGCGTTTTCCTGTTTTGAAGAGTTTTGAAGAGCTTTTGTGTTAAATCGTTATGATTCATACCAGGTATGCATGATTCATGTTTTATGATGATTTTGAGTGTAATTCAACATGTTTTAACGATTTCAGGAAACTAATTCACATTCTGTGTGTCACAGGGTAAAATCACAGCTCGTTTTTGCATCTGGCACTCCATCCGATACTCCATCCAGCACTCAGTATAGTACTCCATCTGGTACTTCATCCGACACTATTACATGCAGCGAAATTAAATCTTAATTTTTGGGAGGATGTATTTGAATAAGAAAAATATGGCACATGGGTTTTGTGCATAATATGCCCAATCAGGTCCCACACAGGCCGTTTCCTGAAATTCTAAATGGATTGAGTAGTTCATGGTTTTCAATTCATCATTCGGTACTCCATTCAGCATTCCATCCGGCACTCTGTCCTGCACTAAAACTGTGGGAAAGTTGGCGGTTATCATATTGGTGGCCAGTGTTGGGAAACCCACAGACATGGGTTTTCCTTTTTCTCGTGGCCTCCAGCTATTGGGCTTCTGACAACTTGGATTGGGTTTTTATGCTAGGCATTGATTGGCTCACTTAGTTTCTAGAAGCCAATGGTGGTTAAAACGCATTAAGTGCAATTTACTATTTTTAGAGGAGGTCGACCCTTCCAATGGTCGACCTCTCAGCTTGTAAATATATAAATACCACCTCAGTGGTCAGAAAAATAGTGTTAGAGAGCAAAAGGATAGTTCAACTATGTTTTTTCATTTTCAGACATATTTTGCTAAAACTGTGTAAAACTACATTTTTCATTTTAATGTTGAAATCATGTTTCTTAAGCTCGTGATTCTCCCTTGAAGAGTAGCCATGACCTATTGGGGGGCCCACCAACAGTCTGGGTGAATATTTAGTTAGTATGCTTGTGGATTTGAGTAGTGTAATCATCATTTTGTCTATTTCCTGTACATGAGTTTTATTCTGTTTATTTTTTGTATAAATTGTTGTTTACAATTTAATTGTTTTAGTTCAGTTTTGCAGGCTATTATGGAGGCTAGTGTTAATATGCAATGATCTTTTATTTAATAGGGAATGAACTTGCAAATTCTTAGTTACTAACCCTGTGTATAATTAGATGATAGCTAGATTTTTCATATGCTGAAATAAAGTTTAAAAACAGAGTTAAAACAAAGTTTCTAGTTTATGGTTTCTTTGGCAAGTTTTGGTGGATGGATAGTTATTAGTTTTAGTTTCCATTTTCAGTTTTCTTATTTAATTAATATTTAGTTGTGCTTATCTAATTGTTAGTTAGTTTCCTTATTTGTTTTCTTGTCATATGCTGAAATAGGATTCAATTTATGTTTTATGAGTATTTCCTCTTTTGCAATTTGAATTGTTAAAATAGAATTAGTTTACTTTACTTTATGCAATTTCCCTTTCTAGATTTAGGATGGAGTTTTCATTCAAAGTTTCTTATTGAGTTTAGTTTTCAATTATGAATCTAAGTAGTATGAATTTTCTTAATTAGCATAGGATGCAATTGAATTACATAGAGTAGTGTTTCTATATTGTTGATGATTAGTGCATGAATTGAAGAGTCACATGGATATGGGGATAGTTGATGTTACTTCTATAATGGCTAAGTTCTCATTGGATTGCCCAATTCATACACTTTTCACTTTGCTATTTCTCATTGGATTGCCTAATTCATACTTTTTACTTTGCTATCGAAGTCAATATTGAGTTTATCCCTCTTGAGTTATCGTTAGTTGTTAAGGGTTATCGTGATATCATAAGACACCAAAGACATAACCATCAACACTACATTTGAGTTTCTTTGTTTTCATAGATTAGAAGATAGTTTCCTTGCTTTTGTAGGTTAAATAGTCTTCTTGCTTTGGTAGATTGAAGAATAGTTTTCTTATCATACATTAGTTGTTATTTACTTTTATTGTCATGATGCTTTGAATTTAGTAGACTAAGATTTCCTTTTATAAATTAGAAGTAATTGTGAAGTTTAATTTAAGAATAGAGTTCACTTGTTTATTTAGTTGCTTATTGAGTAATTTTGATTAGTTTACTTGCTGTAGAAGTTATCATAGGTTAGTTAGTTGTTTGATTGTTCATTTACTTTCTTTGATAGGGTAGTTGCTTGTCTATTTTTTTGATTTCATAGGATAGTTGTTTATTGAATTTGAGTGGTTAATTAAAGTAGTCTGTTGTTGTTATTGCTTATTAGGTAGATAGTTTGCTTTTTCTTATTGTCATGATTAAGTTAGTTTTCTTTAAGTAGGGTTTTCATTTTCTTTCTTAGGAATATCCATCGATCCTTTTTTCAAAGGTTACTTAGGGTCAATAGTTTAAGTTTCTTAGTAGGGTTTGGTTATTAATAGTCTTTGCTTGAATAGATTATCCCTTAGATAGCCCATTTCCTTAGTTAGACTATACTACCTCTAGCCTTTCTTCCTTGGCACATATAGTGCTACAACTCTAAGTTTACTTACCCCGGGGTGACAATTTAATTGAGGGTTTTTTAGTGTTTTCTAGTGCATATATAACACCCATCAGACGTGCAACTTATGGTGTTTTCAAGAGATGCAAGAGAACAAATAAAATATTTAAAATATCATGCAAAAATAAAACTACATTCTACAACTAAAAAATGGCTTGTAATCTTTGTAAGTGCAAACTTTTCAAAATATAGTCCAAGATCCTAAAATGAAAAAAGTTTCCTAGAATACGTTTCTCGTTTCACAATGCAAATGCAAACTACTAAACTTTCAAGGAAATAACATAGAAGGATCTTTGGAAATGGAACTCTTTTCTTTTGTAATAAACAACCTATGCTACTACTACCAAATAAAATGCATAACTAAATGCAACTACAATTTTATTTTTATTTTTGAATGCTTAGAAAAGAAAATCACAAGTAAATGATTTTTTTTTTGTTTTTCAAAGCAGAAACAAGGTAAAAAGAAAATAAAGCCAAGACTAACACAAAACCTAAGCCACTTCTTGAATACAGGGATGCACTAGAATCCATAGGAGGATCTAACGCTTATAATTTCACCCTAAACCTTAAAATAAAACAAAAGAAATAAAGAAAAAACAAGGGTTCTTTACAAATTCCAAGATAAACTGAGTCTTTAACCCAACCAAACACAAACAACAGAGACCCTGAAGAGTTCAGGAAGGACTCGGAAGACAAGAGATTATTTCCATAAAAGAAAACATCTTTTTTAAAAACCCTTCCAAAACACAGACACATGTGTTGTGCATGAGCATCTTGTGTATGTATGCAGGTTGTATGCTATGTGGAATGCATATGTACACGTGATATATAGATGATAGGGCTCGTACACCTCTGCAAGTTTTCAAAAAGGAAAAAGGTTTGGACAAACAACTAGGAAAGGGATACTAGTAGGCACATGGAAGGTGACCAAAGATCCAAACCGACTCGGAAAACTTAGAAAACTAAAAAAGAACCTGAAAAAAAAATCAAACCAAAATATCCCACTAAGACCCTAGAGAGACTCCCCAATGGAGTCGCCAATTTTGCTACAAGGAAATTCCCCCTAAACTGGGTCTAAGAAATAAGCAGAGCGATAACTCCCTTAAAATATTGAATTATCTTTAATCTACCCCAAAACCATATATATTAAGTGATAAGAGAAAGAGATAAGATAAGGTTAATGAGTGCACCTTAAACCCTTATGGTTGATGTAGACATCTTTCACTTGTTGTTGCCTCCTAGATCACATATCTCCTCCCAAAGATGACCTTCAAGGGGTTAATAATATAATGCAACAACATATACAATCTCTAGTGATCACTTTAAAAGCCTAAATATAGATATAAATTCTCAAATTAACAAGAACATGTACACATAGGGTTTTGGGACAAAGATAATCTCT
>SNQJ01S0082893.1:0-22954 GCA_010110895.2 Picea sitchensis
AGACATTTTCATTTGGAATCATCTTGTACTTGAACATTTATGTGGGGTAAAAGGAGGTTTCCCCCTCGAAGAGGCTTATTATCTGAAATTATATCTTTTTCAAGGCGTTGAGTACTTATTCTGGGGTTTTTCTATGCTATATTGATATTTGGTTCTTAACATTTATCCAATTTTAGATATTGTGTGGGTTTCACCATTAGTCATCGTCCCCAAGAAGATTGGAAAATGGAGAATATGTGTGGACTGTAAGGAATTGAATAAAGCTACTAGGAAATATCATTTTCCATTATCTTTCATTAATCAAGTCCTATATGTCTTAGTAGGGAAAGAATACTTTTCATTCTTAGATGGATTCAATGGATATAATCATATACATATCAGCCCTAAAGATCAGGATAAAACTACCTTCACCTACCCCTGGGGTACCTTTTCCTACAAATTCCTTCCATTCGTCCTATGCAATACCCCAGCTACTTTCCGAAGGGTTGTACTAGGCATATTTTCATACCTCATCCATGATACAATAGAAATCTACATGGATGACTTCACTCCTTATGGAAACTCTTTTGATGAAGCATGAATTAATCTTGATAAATTTTTCCAAAGGTGTAAAGAAATGAACCTCTCCCTTAGCCATGAAAAATGCAACATGCTTATGAATGAGGGGGTTATTCTAGGACACCACTTGTCTTCTAGAAGCATTGAAGTAGATCAAACCAAAGTAAAAATAATTAAACATCTACTTACCCCTCTAAAACAAAAATATGTTGGAAGCTTCCTTGGACATGCAGGTTATTATAGAAGGTTCATCAAATATTTCATCAAATTAGCCTCTCCTATGTTTAACTTGTTGTCTAAAGATATAGACTTTTATTGGACATCGCAATGTCAAAAGGAATTTGAAAATATCAAGGAAAAACTCACAAAATCCCCTATTCTTCAAGGTCCCAATTGGACTCTTCCTTTTCACGTCCATGCAGATGCTTCAGACAAAGAAATAGGGGTAGTTTTGGGAAAAGATGAAGATAAGAAAACTTATGTTGTTTATTTTTTAAGTAAAGACTTGTCTAGTACAGAGTTGAACTATACAGTCACTGAAAAGGAATTTCTTGCAGTGGTTTATGCTCTAAACAAGTTTAGACACTATGTTACAAGATATCGAGTTTTTTTGCATACAAATCATTCTATTATCAAATACTTAATGAACAAACTTGACATTAATGGAAGAACAATTAGATGGTTGTTGTTATTGTGGAAATTTGGTCTAAGAAGTCTTGACAAGACACAAAAGAAAAATGTTGTTATAGATTTGTTATCAAGACTGACAAATCCTACAGATGAAGACATGATAGATGATCGTTTTCCATATGAACACCTTTTTACAATTTCAATACAAACCCCCTGGTTTCTTGACATAGCCAACTACTTGACAATAGGGAGGTTTCCTCGACATCTTTCCTACGAGGATAGATGTAAAATTGTAAGAAAGACTATAGCATACACTTGGATTGCGGGATATTTTTTCAATCTTGGGCCAGATCAGATCTTAAGGATATGTATAAGAGAATATGAAGTGCATTTCATCCTCCATGCCTTCCATGATGAACCATGTGGGGGAATCTATGCAACAAATAGGACAACCTACACAATCTTTTAAGATAGTTACTATTGGCCTACCTTACACAGGGATGCTCAAAAGTATACCTCTCATTGTGATGAGGGTCAAAGGATGGGGAAACTCACAAAAAGGAATGAAATTCCCTTACAACCCCAAATCTCACTAGAACCTTTTGATAAGTGGGGCTTGGACTTTGTAGGGCCTATTGACCCTCCTTCATGACAGAAAATATAGATCCTAGTTTGCATTGATTACCTAACCAAGTGGGATGAAGTGAAAGAAATGAAAGTAGCTAAATAACAAAAAGTGGTATAATTCCTCTAGTATAGCATATTTTCAATATTTGGATACCTTAAGTAGGGAAATATTCACAGAAAAAGGAGCTCAATTCACCTCCAAACTCATACAAACAATCATTCAACAAAATCACATTCAACACATAAGTTCCACTCCTTATCACCCACAAGACAATGGAAAAGCAGAAGTGACTAATAGAGAGTTAGAGAACATCCTCATCAAGATTGTCAACATGAAAAAAAAGGACCAAGTAAGAAAGTTGATAGAGACGGTATGGGAATGTAATATAACATGGCAGAATAAAACATGGTTTACACCCTATGAGCTATTTTATGGTTATAAGAAGGACATATTGCCCATTGAGTTTAAATTTGTCACTTTAATAACAACATATGAACTAAATATGGACATCTCATCAGCACAATAAGAAATATTGTAGCAATTAAATGCCTTATATGAATGTATAATTCAAGAACTCTTCCACACTGAGGTAATACAACTACAAATAAAAAATCAAGCATGATAAGAGTATCAATCCTAGAAAATTCAAGGAAGGAGATTGGGCCCTATTGTTTGACTCCATTTTTATAAATTCAAAGGAAAACTGATGACAAGATGGTTGGGACCATACATCATTGATAGGTGTCATGACAATGGCTCAGTCCAAATCAGGACTATAGATGAAGAAGGCATTCCATTATTGGTGAATGGATTCAGGCTCAAAAGATACAACAAGCCTATGAAAAAGGAATAATTTAAAAACGTATTAAGAGGACAAAATATTGATGTGATTGACAATAGAGATGCTCTTAATCCATCCAAACACTAAGAAAAAAAAGAGAAAAAAAAAACCTAGATGAAAACCTCACTAAAGCATGTAGGACAAGTCTCTAATTGAAAATCTCCATGAAAGCAATCTTAGACTTGAGAAAATAAAAATATGTATACCTCATCATTAAAACATTCAAAGGAATGAAAAGGTAGGGCAATGGTGAAAACCACCAATGGCACCATTTCCTCGAGAGAGAAAAAAGAGAGAGAGAGAGAGAGAGAAATACATAATGAGAATTTTTTGCAGGTATCAAGGACAATGCAGATCAGCCAAGGGTCTCTATCACTTGCAACAAAAATAAAAAAGGATCAATATATATATATATAAGAGATATTGCAGCATAAAAAACAGAACAACACTAGCACTAAAGAACCAAAAACATCAATCAAGTTGAAAATAGAAGACACAATAGGTCAGAGACAAAACTGCAAAATCCACCACTCAACAACAAAAATTTTGGGTGAAAAATCCAACCTACACTAATTCTGAGATAAGTATGAATATTTCAAATATTTTTCTTACACAATACTTCTACTCAACAATTCAGAATCAAGGATAATCTCCTATGAAGGCTAATAAAATACATCGTGCACTAAGAATAAGAAAACATATACATTTATGTTTTTTTTATTTAGACCAAAACATCCAAACATCACTTTATCTGTTCAAAAATAAGAGATGAATAGAACCTCCAAGTTATCATATCTCATCTCTAGTCATCATCACCATATCACATTTACAAGTTCCATATTAAATCACCATTCATGTTATAACACCATACCCATTTGTTTTTTCATTTTTCATTTTTCATATTTTCATCATTTAACCACTCCCTTCATAAAATACACTCTTTTCATTAATATCATTTTTCATTTTTCCAAAATCACTTCAACACCTCTTTCCTAATCTCCAATAGCTCTAAAACTTCAACCAGGCCAATAAAACAGTCTACAAAAAAACCTACAAAAAAAAGGGTTTTTTACATAATAAGCTACAAGAAGTCACAAAAAGCTACAACAACCATTTTTTTTTAGAAAAATATTTTTTTCTAGTATAGTGACCATCATCACGGTCGAGGCCATATGAAAAAATATATTACTTCCATCATCTATAGTATGCTCTATTTTCTACAAGGCCAACTACAAGAATTCAAAAAAAGCTACAACAAGCACTTTTGTTGAGAAAAACAACTTTTCTCTTATACAAGGAGCATCAAAATGGTCAAGCCCATATGAAAAACAATATAAAATTCACTTCCATCATATACAAGATGCTATGTTTTCTATAGGACACTTTGCAAGCTCACAGGATACCCTACATCAACAAAATTCACCTACAAACAACATGCTAAGGACAAAGGATCAACAAGGTGCACACAACATACATCATCAAAAATAAATCAAGCAAAACAAACTGTCAGGTACTCTCAATCCACTCTCATATTATTCATTTCATAATTTGCAATAAAAACACATTATGTTTTGCATGGTCATTTAAAATTTTCCATATGCACAAGATGACAAAACTGAGGTGGGCCTCAGACTCCACGTCAGGGGAGGTAGCACTCGTCACAAAAAAGGTGGAAAAATAAGTGAGATAATTACAAAGAATGGAAAAAGGAATTGAGATAATGACAACGGTATGAATAAGCCAAAAGAACATAAAGATACATAATTACATGTTTTTCACATCAACTTGGAGTGCTAAGAAATCAAAACTTGAGGTAAGATCTTCCACCCCCAATATTTTATTTCCACAAGTAGACTCATAAAACTCAACAACCATCTCCGAGCTCAGTAAGCCATTTAGCTCACAAAAAAATTTCTTCGAGAAGGAAAGTGTTCATCAAATGATAATCTGGACAAAACAAAGGTCAGTCTTCTAGAAGAAATTCAGAACCTTAGGCCTACAAGAAAGGTTGGTAGAATCCTCGACCTTGTTGGAATTTTTTTCTTTCAAGTTAACTACATAATTTTTTATGCTTTGGTTTCTTGGGAAATTACCTCATTACCCGACATATGCATTTGAAATCCATCATAAGCTTGTTTTTATTCCATATATATTCACTACCAGGTACCATAAGCTTTCTCTATATTTTTTCACAAATCCACATTCGAGCTCAGGGTACCATTTGAATGATTTTACTCAAACACATGAGCCACTCAAGCTACAATATTGTTAGGTTATAATAGATGGTTTTCTTCCATAGGACCTTGCATCAAGTCAAACAAAATTTGACTCTCTTCTTGGTATCCAAAGGTACTATAAAATATGTTTTTTTTTTAAACTTGCATGCTTCCTCAGTTCTTCTACAAAATGACTCAACCCTGCAAATATTCCATCCATAAGTGATCTCTGTTGAAGAGTAAAATCCCACAGGTCACCATAACTCTACACCTTGTCTCCTATATGAAATTGATCAGGTTCCTCACATATGGTTACCTTATGTCCAACTTCTTTTTCATCCTAGACATCTGGTCCATAACAATGTAGCTTTGCATGCATCAAGATTGAGGGTTAGTTTCTCTTCTCATAAATAAAAAAACCCTAACCAAAGTTCTTCCAGATAATTTAAAGACAAATTGCCAATAGAAAAATTGGTATAGACATAATTGTATAAAGTAACTCATTCTAGTGACCATCTCATCACCCACACATTTAACTTGTTTTTCAAAAAGTAAGAATGGGGGATGGGTTCAGCAGAAGGGAACCCACAAAGCCCTCCAATATTTATGAAAACCCTAAAGCGGTTGATATATTCTAGAGAAGACACTAGTTGGGATATTTTGAGATATTGAGGGAATATGATGATGAGATTGCTCTACAATTTGCATTAAATTTTCAAAATATTAGAGGTCAAGAATATGTAACTGTAGTCAGGGGATTATAGATATTGGTTGATGAAGCTTCTATAAGTAGAGTCTCTATCTTTCCTATAGGTTTTGAATGGGACAAGGAGGAGAGACAAGAGGTCACAAATGCAAATAATATTTTCTTTCGTAGAAATGAAAGGTCACAAGAGGACAAAAATTTCATTAAAATGGAAATTCTACCTCGGCCTTGGCCTAAGGTATCCTACCACATTATCAAATACATCTTGTGTGAAGGGAGAATGAGTTTGGTATATGCCTATCACTTCATAATCCTCCATCAATTAAGACACCTATTCAACGAGGAAACATAAAACAACCTCAGCATACCCTATTTCCTGGTCCATTCTTTAAAGGAAATGAGCACCAAAGTCAAAGGAGGAAAATAGGACACACTAGCCCACCATGGCCTTATCAATTTGATAGTGTTAGAGACCTTGGGAAATATAATATATAGAGTTCCATGGGAATATTTTGTGGACATGGATAGACAATCTTTCCTAGAGGTATAAGAGGCCATGAGGAAGAAAATACATGAAGAAGAAGAAGAGGAAAGGGAAAAGAAAACAAAGAAATCCAACAGGTCGGGGTCCTCTAAATAGAAAAGTAAGAAAACTAAGGTAAAAATATAAACTATAAAAAAGGAGGTGGTTGACACCTTGATAAATCTTAGTACACCACTAACAATCCCCTTGAATATTAAAAGCAAAGAACCTACTCAATAAAGGATAAGACGGTTCTACAGGAAGAAGAAGAGCTTGACACAAAGCAGTCCCAAATTGATAACTACCTTGTCTACTCTAATCAAAATTGAAGACTCCTCTATCCTAGAGGATCCACAGGGAGAAAAAAAAAACACCTTAGGAAAGGGAAAAGTCACCATAAAAAGAAACAACACCATAGGAAAAGAAGCCACCACAAGCAAAAGGGACATAAAAAAGTAGGACACCGGGAGAAAAACCTTCTGCATTATACCTTGTTGGAATTGGAAAAGGTCAAAATAGAATCCCTCAAATGGAAAAGTTTGGAAGAAAACAATAAAGGGAAATAGAAAGAGGACAACAAAGAAAATTTATATTAGCAACTTCAACATTTACAAGAAAAATTGCAATTCATGAGAATGCAAGAGACATGACACAACAAGAAGTTAATGGAAGAAAATGAAAATTTGAGAAAGGAGGTGGATGAAGCCAAGAAAGAGTCTATTTCTAAGAATGAGAAGATAGAAGTTATGGGGGAATATTTGGCAAGCATTCTCCAATTATCTCAGGAAATGATAGAATGCAAGCAACCAACCAAGGTGTACACATTGTTCCTTAGGGAACAATGGTACAAACACCAAATCTCAAGCATAGCTTAGCAATTCAAATACTACATTGATACTCATAAGGACTTTTTGGAAACTTACCAAGATAGAAACATAGAAGAGAAGGCTAGGCTATGTGAATTTTATTTACATAACATTTTCATTTCTCACCCTTACAAATGGAATCTTAATCCATATGTAGGGGAAGTTCATATAATAGATTTTTCATCTTGGCTAAGGCATGAGGAGCTCAAGGCAACTGAAATGAAAAGATACAAGGAAGAATATCTCCACAACCCCCTTTTGATCAGAGTTGAAGCACCCATGCCTAAGGATGTTATATCCAACCATCACACTCTTTCTTTAGATAGGGATGTATCCCCAATTTGGGAAGAAAAGTAAGTAGAGGCTATAACACACCTTGAGGATACCATGGGAATTTTGGGAGAAGAGGTAGCAAAAAATGTCCACGGGAGATGACACTCTTTACCCCGTGACAAGAGATCCACATTCTTCCAATTCCTTATAGGTTGAATTCTTTAGAATTCCCTTATACAAGGAAACCATGAGGGGGATGAAGACTAAATGGATTGGGTTGAAAATGAATCCACCTCTCATGCTCCCAATTTCACCTCCAACTAATATAGACAGGGGCAAGGAAAGGGAAGAATGGGCAGAGATATAAAGGAACAAAGGATACTATGATCAAGAGGCCATTGCCGAGTATACATCTTGGGACATTAGACAAAGGTGCAGTGAGAAACAAAAACAACGATTACAGAGGGAACATTTCATCCTTTTTATCGCACAAGGGTGTGAAAAACCTTCAGCTAAGGGGTAATTATGGGTCTCTATAATTCCTATCAAAAGGGCCCATCAAAGATACATTTTTTTACTATTATGTGCACCCAAAGTTTTGGGGTTAATATCATGTGTTCGCCCAAGAAAATGTGTGAGGAGTGATAAGAAGTGCGCATTGGATCATGTTTTGGGAATGTGCACTGGGCCGAGTTTTGGGATGCATGTCAAAAATAAAAAAATATGCACACTGGAATCAAGAAAGGAATCATCGAAAAATCTCCCTGAATGATTACTGCCAATATTACAAGGGAACGTGGAGCATACAAAAGATGAGTTGGAAAGGTAGTTAATATTGCCCCAATTCTAGAAAGACTATGTGGAATGTAGGCAGGTAACATAAGCGTGTGATACTTTTAGTCAGTAGAGTGAGTGGAGTAGAACCGAAAAAGACAGAGTTGCAGAGCCAAGAAGGATATAAAAGGAAGCCAGGACAACAAAGAAAGGGTTGTTGATTCACTGGGTTACTGCTAGCTGTCCATTATTCAAGGGCTAGTCCAGTGGCTCGCTTTGAGCCTCTGTAGTATTGTAATATCTATGATTGTAAGTCTGATTCTATTATATGTTAAATTTCTGGAAGAATATGCATGGTGCAATGTATTGTAAATATAGAAATTATCTGAGGGAATATGAGACTTTGTTGTTGTCGAGATATGATTTTATTAATGTATGTATGTGGATGATGGAATGAGAATGATAATAAATTTGCACTGCTTCTGAACCTATGATGTGTTAATTATATGTTTGAATGAATGTATGATGATTTTTATGTTTTTTCATTTGTTAAGTAAGATTCAATGAATGACATGAATGTAATCTCCGATGGATATTTGTATGTTTAGTCCTTCATCCCTGACATAAGACTAGATTGTCTATGTGATCCTCATAGTGTCTCGAGTGAGACCTTCTTCAGCTTTGGCTGAGGATTGTTATGATGATGCTTTGAGGTTTTTGTTGGCCAAATCTGGATGAACCCTGGGTATTAACCCCCTAGCATTAGGAAGGACACATGCAAGCATGAAACGACTCAACAATATGTGCCTAAGAACTCACCTTTTTTACCAGGCCTAATATAAAATGTGGTTGTTTTGCAATTTATTTAATGAATGATTTTGAGTTTGATATATGATGAGTAATGCTTATGTTTTTGCCTAAGTTTCATGGTAAAATTGTGTGTGTATCCTAACCTCCACAGGTCAAACTATTCATATATGGATGGAGATCCCAACACATGGACAAAATCAAGGAATCTTGTCCCCACCTACCAATAGATTCGCTGCCAAGATATTAAAGAGACATTGTATTCAAACTTAGACTTGAGGGATCGAAAAGACAACCAATGAAGACAAGTATTTTGAATAAAGGAATGTTGGGGAGCAAAGCCCCACAAATCCTCCTTGATTTAAGTATAGGGTTGATCTTTCTAGAAGTATAAATACACCTCAAGGATTAGCCTTGAGGGGGAAAAGGAAGTTTTTTATAGAATATTGAAGTATCGTATCATGTTGTTTTACTCAGATACTTTGAAGACTTGGAGCTATGCTCCATGATGTACTTGTTGTTATTAATTAATAAATATGTTTTATTTCTCATCTTATTATCCTTTTTTAGGTTCCTTGTGTTGCTTGGATAGGGCCCATTGAAGAAGGCTCAGGGACCCTTCTGTAATTTCATTTTTATGTTGTTGTGTGTTAGCTTCATCTTTTAGTTATTTTCAGATAGTTAATATAACCAACACAACATTTGTTAATGATTGTACTGCAATTCTGTTTCACATGCCAAATTATGTTTATGACTGCAATCTAATTCTATTTTTGTAGATTCTATTACAGGTTTACATGAACTAACCAAGATTGTTTTTCTAGGATCAAATTTTCAATTCCATACCATTACAACATGTTTTGATCATTTCATTAGTTTTAGAAAGAGTTAATAGGCTATTTTAACCTTTCTTTATTTTCCTATAGACTTCATGTAGAACTTTTCTTACAACATATTTTGTCATCTCATTGCAAGGATGCACTTGGTGGACTGATTATTATTTCCCTTCCTTAGTTGTGGACCAAAATCCTCCTCAATTCCTCCTCAAAATACTTAAAACCCCCACATTTCTCATCATATGCTCCATATGCACTAACAGAGTGTGTATGCAACTCTTCATGCACTTTTTTCTCTTCAACAACTACTGTATGCACTTTTTTGGCACAAAAATATAAAAAATGTGAATTTTCGAGCAGGGTAAACGGGTTCTTTTGGTTCCTAACCTCCTATTTCCCATCTATAACTACTCCAACCAATTTCTTGGACTATAAATTCATTCCATGGGGTAGAGGAGAAAAAGAAATCCTGGAATAATCGTTATGCTAGGCAAATTTTTGTTGAGCCTACAAGCCCCTTCCTGAGTTTTTAAGACTTCTCCCTTTGTTTCTGGAAACCCTTGTTTCCAGCATTCTTTCTCACTTATCATGTTCAGAAAGAGACTCCTTCTCTTTCCCTGACTTGTTCAGAGTGAGGATTCAGGAGGTGCAATACTTCCTTAGTGGCTCAAGAAGAGGAATCTGGATGTCAATTATGAGGCAATGTTGCAATGGTATCAGGTGATATCTGTATACATGATTTGATCTTCAGTTTTAATGTGAACTCTCTTTCTTGTCCAAATTTTATGTAATTGATTCATTGTTGTAATGTTTGTATGTATTGGATTATGTTAAAACTGACATCCTCATCATAGGTACTAAAAGTAGCTAATAATTTGTTATTGTAACTACCTCTATCGCAACATTATCTCTTTATGAGTGCAGATTGACGAGGAAAGCATTGGAGTGAAGGGTTTGTGCTTGGATTCATGAAAGAGGTGTTTTTCAAATGTGGACTCCAAGTAGGTTATCTTTCTACTCTTAGGTAGTTATTTATTTATCTATTTGTAAATACTTCTGTCAGTTAGAGATTGTTCTCGGGGTACATGATCTATTGTAGTTATTAAACCAAACCTAGTTCAATTTCAGGCTTTCGACCTAGGTTTTTTCAAGCCTTTCTTGAGATTGTAGGGTATATACGCTCTCTCTTTTGAGAATAGAAGAACAAATATGATCCCTATTGAATAGTAAAGTGTGTATATATGCACCTTGCTGAGGGAACATAGGCATATTCCCCCTAAGAAGTGGTCTTAGCTTTCTTTCCAACCTCTTTAAAGCCTATGTTTGTTGTTTGATGGGTCTCTTGGACTCTTTGGGCTTTCTATAACTTTTTTTTATTATCAAAAAGTTATTAAAGTCTTTAAATTCAAAAGCAAAAGAAAATTTGTTAATGCTTCTTTGGTTTCTTTTAAGCCTTTTTTATTTGCTTGATGGTGTGAAGGAATTTCTTTCTGGTTCTTTGTTTTCTTGATTTCCCTGGCGATCTTCCTTAGAATCTGAAGTTCTTTGTTTGAAAATTCTTTTCTTTTTGCCCTGCATTTCTATTTTAAAGCAAAGAAAAAAATATTCCCTTATTTTTTAAGTTTTTTCTTTTTTTTTCTTAGTAGCTAGAAATGAAAAAAGAAAAGTTTGCTTCGTATATCAATCTTCTTATCTCAGTTCTTGTAGCACTTGCATAACTAAAAAAGGAAAGAAAAAACATCTCTTTACTAGCATACTTTTATCTTTTTGTATTTGCATCAAAGGATGGTTGCATCTTTGAGGATTTAGGGCTTCTTGGTTTGCATTAGTAGTGCAGTTTATATTTTTAAAAAGGAAATCCTTAGTTGTGTATTTTTCAAGGAAATATTTGCATTTTCAAGATTGCATGTTTCATTGAAAAGAAAATAATTGTGTCATAGAGGTTTGAAAGCTTGCATTCAAAGTGTTTGACATAACACTCATTTTCATTGAAGAATAAGTTTAGTTTAATGTGACAATGTTCTTATAATTGTTTATTTTTTCTGCAAGACTCATTGAACATCACTAGTTTCACGTTCATTCCTTATGAGTAAAAACAACCACTAAAATGAATGCTCAACTAAAATTAACTAGACTTTTATTTTATAGAAAACCAATTGGTCTAAGGAATAGGGCCTTAGAATAAGATTGGAGAGTTAACTCTCCAATGTCATTCAATATGAAGCATAGACTCTTGATTAACGAGCATTAAAAATAAAATATTTCATATGTGGTTAGGGAAGATCCTCTAACACGGGAGTCAAATATTAGGTCATGTAAGGGTAAGTGAAGGAGTTATCCCCTCTTCCGCTTATCTAAACATTTGTGGACTATTGCATATTTGGGGGTTTATAGAGTACAACTTGGCCCCCTGAGGTGTTAGTACTTTTGGGAGCTTCAGGATTTGATACCCTGCCCATACATGTAGTTCCAACTGATGAAATTCCCCCACATGATCTAATTGTGAATTGAAGCCATAGTATCCTTTCCTAGGTTCCACACAAGTGACTGCAAGGGGAAATGTCGTGATACCTGAGAAAAATGTTATATCATTGCCTCGACTCTTATGGAGGGTGTTCATCTTCTCAAGGAAACTTGCACCATAAGAGAATGTTACAAGAGGTTAGCGTATTTTTTTCTCATTCCTTTGTCAGTTGGTCTCGAGACTTAATCAACTCGTATCATCCCCTAGTAGGTCCCTTCTTGGCCTTTTCATTTCTTTGGAATCAGGACCTAATCCACCTAGGATGAATTTATGGAGAAGTGGTTTGTTTGTGTTGTTACCTCGGGTTTATAGGTAGTGGTGTGCAATTTGTGTTTAGTCAGAAAAAGATGTCCTTTTGTATCTATTTTGGATCTCTAATTTAATGTGATGGACCAGCCTCTTTTTTGGTCTTGAAGGATCCAAGGTCTTTCGTCGGAAAGGGTGGAGCCTCCACCGCCTCCTAAAAGGCATCAATTGGATGATATTGGTTCATTTGAACCAGTTCAACCAGATATTGCAGACTTGAAAACTTTTGCGCAAGAGGTTACTAGAGTCGAGGGTTTTGTTAGACCTTTTAACCCTCCTCTTACTAGACCTCACAATCTAGTTCTTGTGGAGATTTCTACTACTCCGAGGTCGGAATACATTTCCAATCCTTATCTTCAATATTCCACTATGGAAAACACCAATAACGTGTCAGGACCAGGGGGTCCTCATACCCCCACATCGACTATTGTTCGGGGAGGAGTTTCACCTCCTCATTCCACTACCCATACAACAAGTTCCACTCAAGCTTCGATAACTGCATCTACTAGTAGTTTCTTACCATTTACAACTACTCTCACTCATCCCATGAGTGTGACACTATCGTTTCCATTTGTTTCTAATGCCTTTACGTTTGGGATGTCGATTATGGGTATGCCCCATGTCTCAGCTAGTTCTAATCCTAGTTTTCATAACCCTAGTTTTTGTGCAGGGAGTTATTCAACTCCTTTGTAAGGTGTCCCATGGGGCGGGGGGAATATTCCTCCATCATATCCCTCTATAGGAAGTGGGGATTTTCCTAATTTTGGAGCCATTTCTAGGAATAATCCTTTTGTTGGGTGTGGAAGTCAAATGGGCGAAGGTTTCAATCCTTTGACATGCCTACAAGTTTGAATCATTTCTCATTATTTGGTAATTTTGGGAGTAGTGTCTTTCCCTCATCTGAGCTTTCGTTGGAGGGAAACCATTTCCAAAGCTCATCAAATCCCATGCAAGGAAATTTTCCTTTGTAAGGGATTCCAACAGGGGATAACCCTTTCCAATATTTTGGGAACCTAGTAAGTGGAGGTTTTCCTCATATAGTCAGGAACATCATGTTTTCTATCAGAACCTTGGCCAACAAGCAAGATCTTCCTAGTAACATGTTTCCAGTAACAATACAGGTTGTTCTTTTATGTGCTCCAACCAACCAGGGGGTCCAACCCCTAAAGTTGGAATTGGATGTTGCAACCTCGACTTCCCTTTATGGAAACATTAACTTTCCATATTTATCTAAATTGACAAATGATCGGGTGTGTCAATCCTAATTGGCCCCCAATTCCAAAAAAACTACCCTACAACATTCCAAAGTTCGAAGGGAAATCTGGTGAATATTTGGTTGATCATGTGACCGCTTTTATGGTGTTCCTCTAACTCATTAATGGACGATTTTGTTTTCCTAAGAATATTTTAATGCACTCTCACTAGGGTTTCTACAAATTGGTACATTGAGTTAAAAGGTTAATCTTTTTGCAATTTTCATGTTCTTTTGACGGTATTCCTAAACCACTTCCAACTTTTTATCTGTTACGACATCGGAACTGAATTATTGTATACCTTTAAGAAAGACAATGCTACGCACATCTTTGATCACATTCAAGAATGGCAGAGAAGGAAGAGGATGATTAGGGCTATGATTCCACCTAAAATCTTGTTAGAATGGTTTTTAAATTCTTTGTTTCCATATATCTCCAAAGACATTTCCCTTTCAGGAGTAACTATGGAAGAGGAAGCCATATTTAGATCCCAACAATTATGTTTCATCTATATGCAGTCTGGGATCTTGTATGAAATTTTTCCTAACGTGTCGAGATTAAATATTGATCTACAGAGATCCAAGCCTAGGCCACACATTGATGATGTTGTTGGTTCTATTAGTAACGATGTGGCAGATCTGGTCGTGAATCAAATGAAACAAATGACCATTCATCAACTTGTGGTTGGTCAAGCTCATGCTTTGACCATTCCCCCTCCCCAAACATATAATGTACATTATGTGTAGACGACTAATCCAAAGGGTATCCAACAACTCAGAGGAAAAAATAAGAACAAAAAGAAAAAGGGAAGGAATGCTAATAACACAAATAAACCCAACAACAATGCTGGTGGGGATAAAAAGGAAAAGAAGAAAGTAAAATTTCCTTTCAATTTGTGCAAGAAGGATCATTTGATGCACCAATGCACCAAAATGGAAGAAGCCCAACGTCTGTTGGCGCAGTAGCAACCTACGTGTTAACCAACAACCCATTTTTACAAGGACAACATATGACCTCGAGCACTTCAGATACCTTAGGAAATCCACAAGGGACAAACCAGAGGGCACCCTTGGATGATTCTAATTCTTCAAACATTTATATGATGGGGTCAGATGTCTATGTGTCGACTAGGGCTCGTAGCTACAACAACCCTGAGTCGAATTTGGAAGGAAAATAATCCTTTGAACCACAAGGTCCTCTTCACATAAAAAATCATGTGGGAGACGCAATGCCTCGCATACCTAAAGGTGTGTTTAAACGGTCATTGCAAAATTGGAATTCTAGGGCTTCCCATAACTACTCGATATTATAATATTTAGCCCAAGGGAAATGCGCTCTGTTAGCATTAGAGGCGCTCAAAAGTTGTCCGACGTAATAGAGAACATTGTTGTATGCAATAGGGGGTGTGGATTCTTCTAGTTCTAAGGTCATTATGTTTAAAACTTCTAACATTAAACCTCATCTTCATTCTCACATTGTGTTCTATATTCAATTCATGTACTCCATGAATATTATCTTTAGGATGGTCATGGATGAGGGCACTTAAACTTGTGTAATGTCCTTGTCATATTGGCGATCCATTAGCTCACTTGAGCTGGCTCCATCTCCAACTTTTTTTACTACATTTGATGGGAATTGTTTTATGCCGCATGGGATTATTTCCTCCTTCTCGGTCTAATTAGGAGGTACAACCATTTTGTAGAAGTGGAAGTAGTCAATGCTCCCTTCGATTACAACCTATTTCTAGGTCATAGTCGGATGTATGTGATCACAATTGTTGTATCCTCAGTTTTCTGAGCAATTTTTTTCCCTCACGGAGGGAATATTATTACAATCGATCAGATGTCATATACTCAATATGATCCAACTATGTCGATGGGATCCATGGTCCCGTTGATCGATAAATATTAGACAACCACTGAGAGTATAGGTGTCAGGATGTATCCTTCATTGATGGGAACGTTTAACTTCCCAACATCGATCTCTTATATTAACAGTGTTCCATCTTTCTCTAACTAGCCGATCTATTCAGTTCCCATGTCCCAAGTGTGTTATTTTCAAATGTCATAGTTTGAGGACCTATGGATTTTACCCTCTCCATCTGCTTTGGTGGAGAGAATGGAGCACGTGGGAATGACTATGCCTCTATTTGTAGAAGATATTTCTTACCACGTTGTACAAAGTTCCATTGTAGACACTAATCCTACTCTTCCTTGGACAGAGGAGTTGGATGATCTTATAATTCTCTCGATTGTTTAGATACATTTTTTCCTTTTCACGAAGCTATCTTGGATGTGATGATTGGGCTCGAACGGCCTTGGGAGAACATGCACCATCAGTCCTACTTCCTCCCAAAACTTAGTAGAGTTGGCAGTGGAGAGTTCATATTGATCGAGTCTGGATACCAAGATTAACCTGTCAATCCCTTGGTAGAACAGTCTGTGTATGCCAAGTGTAACATGGTGAATATTTTGGAAACCATTCCAATCAATATCTCTAGAAACCTCGACATTGTGGAAAATATTTTAATTGGAGCGGACTGTTATCTGGATGAAGCTCACACTTATACAATCATTTTTAAGGAGTTTCACAATATGTTTTCCTAAACATACGAAAATATGTTAGGTATTAACCTCTGAATTGTTGAACATGAAATCAAAACGTATGAAAATGTGAAAGTGGTTCGACAATATCTTAGATTTGTTAACCCAAGGAAAGTAGCAACAATAAAGGGAGAGGTAGATAAACTCCTTAAAGTGGATTTTATCTATCTAGTTTTCCTTATTGAATGGGTATCCAACCCAGTTCTTGTGGATAAGAAGCAGGGGACTATCTGAGTCTATGTGGATTTTTGTGATTTGAACAAAGCTTGTCCAAAGGACAAATTCCCCACACAATTCATAGATAACATTGTTGATGAGTGTGCTAAAAGAAACATATTTTCATTTATGGATGGATTATCTAGCTACAATTAGATCCAAACATGTCCCAAGGATCAGCATAAGACAAAATTTATCTATCTTTAGGGTACTTTCTCCTATTGGAAAATTCCTTTTGGTCTTAAAAATGTTGGAGCCACTTTCTAGCAATCCATCTCATTCACTTTCCATGACTTCAAGCACATTGTTGAAGTGTATGTAGATGATCTGGTTTCTCTCTCTCATAAGAGAGTGGATCATCATGTCCATTTGTGTCTGGTGTTTGAGTGATGTCAATATTATTGGATTCATTTGAATCCTCACAAGTGCATCTTTTGTGTCATCTCAAGGTGTCTCCTTAGTTTTGTAGTGTCAAACAAAGGGATCATGGTCAATCCATTGAAGGTTGAGGAAATAGTTCAATTTCCTCCCCCAATACTATCCGTCAACTTCAAATTTTGCAAGGGAAAGACAATTTCCTTTGACGTTTTATAGAAAACTATGCCAAAATCACCAAGGGTTTCATGCACTTGTTGAAAAAGGGGTTCACATTTGTTTGGGATGACTTAATACCATGATCGTTGATGCATTGAATAAGGTGCTTATGTCTTCCCTTATGCTTAGTACTCCATACTATAGAAGAGATTTCTTGTTGTATCTTGTAGCATCGAAATCGATTGTCAACATGCTCTTAGTTCAAAAAGCTAATACGATGCAAGAGCATGTCCTATAATATCTTAGTCATATATTAATAGGTCCTTAACTTAACTATTCACACGTGGAGAAGTTGGCTTTGGTGATCATTCACACCATATAGACACTTCAACATTATATTGTGCTTCTCAAAACCATTGTGATAGCTGACGTTAATCCATTCAATATGTCTTGACTTGATGGATTGTTGGGGGGAAGTATAATAAGTGTATCATCATATTATAAGAATTCAATATGGAATTTCTATCAGCTAAGTCCAAAAAGTCTTTAGTTTTCGTGGAGTTGATGTCAGAATTTCCCAAGGAAGATAAGGATAATTTTATGACTGACTCGTTCCTGGACAAGCATAATTTCCATATTTCTTTTTCTGACCCTTGGTATGGGGATATACTTGTATATCTCCAGACTCTTAATTTCTCTCCAAATCATTCATGAGATGCACAATGAAATATTCACCACCAGGTGAAGAATTACCTTATCATGAGTTACACTTTGTATCATCATGGGGTGGATTTGATTCTTCATCATTGTTTGACTCATGAAGAATCTCATAATATGCTTAATGATTGTCACAATGGAGCATGTGGCATTCATCTTTCTGGGTTGGAAACAACCCAAAACATATTTCCCACTAGATACTTTTGGCCATGATCTTTAAAGATTGCATTAAGGTGATTAAAAAGTGTCATCCTTATCAAATGTTTACTATAAAAATGTGTGTGCACCCTACTCCATTGTTTCCTATCATCATCGTTGTCCCCTTCACCAAGTGGGGGGTGTATTTTACGACATGCCACCTAGCCTTATCTAGGGGCCATAAATATATCATTGTGGTCATTGACTACTTCACGAAGTGGGCAGAGGCCATGCCTACATTTTCCGATGACAGTGAGATAACTGTACTTTTTACATTCAATCAAGTTATAACTAGGTTCAGAGTCCCGAGAGAAATTTCCACCAACCACGATAGTCACTTTCAAAACATGATGATGTCAAAGTTAGCCATGAATTTTAGATTCAAGTAGGAGCATTCATCGCCTTACTATCCTCAAGTGAATGGTCAAGTAGAGGTCATTAATATGTCTCTCAAGACCATCCTCCAACGAATAGTTAATGTGAGAAAATAAAATTGGCATTTGATGCTCTATTTGATGTTATGGGCATATAGAAAGTCAATGAAAACTACCATAGGGTTTTCACCCTTCCAACTCGTTCAGGATGTGGAATCATTTCTTCTTGTTGAATTTTAAATCCCCTCGCTAAATACAATTGTTGAGCTCCTTCCATACACTTCGGATTTAGAAGTGAATGAGGTGCATAAAATGCATGTCAAATTTCAATACAACAAGTTTGTCCACCCTTGGATCTTTTCTAAAGGTGATCTCATCTTGGTTTGTGACTAGGATAAATATATTCTAGGATCGGGTAAGTTTAATCTGATGTGGCACGAGCCTTACATCGTGAGGCGTGTACTAAAAAAAGGTGCTTACGAACTCGTAGATTATGAGGGGAATTTGTTGGTTGAGCCCATGAATGGGATCTACCTCAATAGGTACTATGCCTTAGTAGCAATGTCTGGGCATTTTCCCCTTTTTAATTGTTGTATATTAATCATATTTAGGACTAGTTATTTTTCGTTTCCTCGGTCTTTTTCTTATTTTGCTTCTACTTGGTTCACATATGTCAATGGAATTGATGGTCTTTATAGGATTCATGGATGGTGCTAGTCATCACACTCAAAATATCGCTTTTGTCGCTTGGGTAATTTGTTCACCCATGGGTTAGTTGGTGACTTCAGGAGGAACTTGTCTTAGGCTCACAACCAATAATGTGGTTGAATATAGTGTTGTGATCAAACTCCTTATAGACGCCATCTCACATGGAATTCAATATTTGGAGGTTCGCTTGGAATCCCAACTGGTAGTGTCTCAGTTAGATTCATAGTATCATGTCCATGATCCTTCTCTTCTCCGATGATTCCTACATGTATGTCTTCTAGAGAATTCTTTTGATTTTGTTACTTGCATGCACGTTCCTGGGAGTCATAAATTTGATACTGGCATGTTAGCTAATTACGTGTTGGATGGTCATTTGTTTCATTCATAAATTAGAATCCTACATATACATACAAGCTATTCATTGTATAATCACATTAATATAAGTAAAATTTGATCAAATATGTATATATTATTTAAATATCCATCAAGTACAAAAATTAGGATTGTCTTTACAAAATCGGGATTCCCAGTTCTAACCACGATATATATGTATATATATATATATATATATATATATATATATATATATATATATATATATAAACCCATAGTACCCGACCACCTATCCACTTTGCATGCACTATGGTAGCCATGGTACCCCGACCACCTATCACTGCATGCACTATGGTAGGTCCTCGATCTATATTATCGAAACTTTGCAAGTGATCCCATCCAAGTTCATTTGCATGTGTTTTAATACTTTATTTGCATCCCCTCTGGGATGGTATTCACCTCGTATGCGGTGTTTATGCCTTGGATATCCTTTTGAGATAAGCGATCCCTCATTTGTTCATTTATAGGTTTTTGTTAGGATGTGATCCACACCAAAAATATTTCTTTTTAGTTTCTTCTTGAGCTCTTTATTAACATAAAATAACATAAAAATTAAATAACTTTAAAAATTTAAATAGTTTTACCTATATCATCAAATGTAGCACTGGGGGGTAGTGCCATATTTGTGTCTCTATGAAATCTTGTCTCTGCATAAGGATACTCTTCAATCGTGATGATCTGTCGTGACCACTACGCAAAGAACTTGTCATCATACATAGTCATGACTCACATGCCCCCCAATCATTGCATCAGTTTGACCTAATGAGCCTTTTGTGGTTCTCGTATCCTGGTTGGGTCAAGTCCCACTCATGGACTAAGTGTTGGAACTATCGCAAAAAAAAGGAGCACGTGATGCTCCCGTAACCAAAGTTATTCATCTTATCCAACTTGCAATCTATAGGATGAGCCTTCACTGATGCTAAAAGGGACAAGCACCAATCAAATAATGTAGGTTGCAAGAACTCCACCTCGTAGAAAATATGTGGGTGCTATGCTTGGTGTAAGTCTGTGGATCCTTCTATATGAGCAATGCTAAACAAGATGATCTTTAAACCCATGCTTTCAACACTTCTTGTTGGAATTCGCATACCCACCTTTTGGGTACTAGGAGCACAATATGTGGCAATGTACTCATTGATGGCCATGCTTTCGCCACCTTAGGTTCTCAAATTGGTTGTTTCTCCTCGCTGGGAGAGTTTATTTATGAAGTAAATATCCTCAATCTCTATTTTTAGAGATTGGACATCCATCATAAAAGCATCTGCATCTATATTCCAGTACCCTTATATTAGCACTTACAATAACTTATTTTGGGATCTCATGTTTCCCATGGTAAAGAACTTCCACAAACCACAGTTTTGGAGTGTGGCCACTACCTACATATCATCTACAACCTGATTATCTATCTCTTCATGTTGCCTTTCTCTCCATACAATATCCATCCTGCATTATTTAGCAATAAAAAGGGGATAATCATGCATTTCTTTCACTTACATGGCCTCATACACACCCTATAGTTCTAGAAGTTTGTATGTATGCTCCCTAGTGACTATAAAGGCGCATATTTGTCACTTCATATGTGCCATGTGTGAAGGAAGGGTGTGTATGCACCTCTCCATTAATAAAAAGTGTTTGAAATGCTCAAATATTAACTAAAAGAGGAAAACAAATGGTAAAAAATGAAGAGAAAGAGCGAAGATTTTAGCTGGTTCAGACGGTTTTTTATTCTAATGCTTGTAGCTCTCATAGTCGTCAGTTCAATATCAAGGGTTTTTCAACCTCCAAAGAACTCTTTTGGGTAAAGATTCAATGATAATGGTAAAAAGTTTATTTTTTACTAATTAATTGTTTTTTCTTACCCACTTGTATATAATTTGGAGTCATTTCTATTTCATTAAACCTTATGGACTAATTCTCAAGTTGTATATCAAGTTTGGTTTCAAATTTTTTTAGGTCAAATTTTGTACAATGGTGACTTTTACTCATCTTTCCATCATTTCAGTCTATTTTTTACTCTTTGACAGGTATTTTTTGTTAGTAAAACAGGATCACGGAACAATAAAATAAAAACAAATGTGGAAATAAAACATAGAATTTACGCAATATAATAGAGACATAGATATATGTGGTTCACCTAGTGTGGGCTATGTCTACCAGAGAAATTTCCATGTCCTTCCTTTTTATTATCCATCAAATGAAGGGATACAACCTACATCACACTCGTTGTAACTTCCTCTCCTTTCTCTCACAATCTCCTCACTCAGAATACAATATTCACAATGCTACATAGTTGCAATACATTTCCCTCATAAAAGAGGGTTTCCTTCTAGGGAAAAAATCCCTAACATAACTTATATCGTCATATCTGCGACCTTATAATGAACGGTCCATATTTACTATGAAATTACAATATACATTTATAAGGCAATTTTTCCTTCGGGGGCTTGCTTTCCCTCGGACCCCACAGGAGGGGAAAGCCCCCCCTACACTCCCCCGTGTGGAGGAGTGTACATTCTTCCGGGGTGTAAATTCTTCATGGGGAATAAACACGGCTGAAAACAAAGACCTCTGAATCAGGAAGATAATCAGGCTCCACAACCAACAATATCCCACTTGGATATTGATCTCAACAACTCCACCGATGTTGTATCTACTGGACTATGATCCTTCTTGGACCTGGAAAATTTCTCATGTTCACCTTCATGCTTGAAGACCAACTGAAACTGAGAAGGAACTCAGTTTCTCCCTGGTACCTTTCAAATGTCCATCTTCCAAAATGGATCGTATGAAATGGTACCTGAGTTGTATATGCTTAGTATTCGAATGAAAGGTTGAGTTCTTTGCAAGATGAATGGCACTCTCGTTGTCATGGTACAACCTGCTATTCTCTTTCTTATTTCCCAATCCTCCATAAACCTTTATAACCAAATCATATCTTTACTAGCCTTTGTAGCAGAAACATACTATGCTTCTGTTGTTGAAAGTGCAACAACCTTTTGCAGTTTTGAAATCCAACTTGTTGTTGTGCCACCTATAGTAAAAACATACCTTATGGTGCTCCTCCTTCTATCTTTATCACCTGCCATATCTAAATCAACATATCCCTGTAGAACAATGTATGAACCTCCAAAACATAATGCATGAGTAGCAGTACCTCTCAAATACCTGATAATCCACTTTACTTCCTCCCAATGTTCTTTACCTGAATTGTTCATATACCTGCTCACAACTCCCACTACATGTGCAATATTTGGTCTTGTGCAAACCATGACATACATCAAGCTGCCAATTGTTGATGAATAAGGGACTCTGGACATGTATGGTATCTCCTCCTATGTCTTGGGACACATTTACTTAGTTAAATTGAAATGGCTGGCCAAAGGTGTACTAACTAGTTTTGCATTCTGCATTCTAAACCTCTCCAACACCTTCTCTATGTACTCACCCTGAGACAATGTCAATTTGTGATT
>SNQJ01S0082893.1:23004-35043 GCA_010110895.2 Picea sitchensis
TTAGCTAATTTCTCCTTGAGCACATTTATATCCTACATATTAGACCTTGCAACAAGCATGTCATCTACATACAATAGCAAGATAATATAGCTTCCATTTTCTATCTTTTTAAAATAAACACAGTGATCAGAATGACATCTACTATAACCTTGTTCTGTCATAAACCTATCAAAATTCAAATACCACTAACTTGGAGCTTGCTTTAGTCCATACAAGCTCTTCTTCAACCTACATACCAAATTCTCCTTCCCTTTGACCTCATACCCCCATGGTTGCAGCATATAAATCTCTTCCTCCAAATCCCCATGGAGAAAGTTGGTCCACAAGACTTAAAATAGTCCTACTTCCACAAGACTTAAAATAGTCCTAATTGAAGTCATTTTAACAACAGGAGAAAATATTGCATCANAGTCTGTCCTTGTATCGTTTTTTTCCCTCTATATTCTTCCTTCAACTTGTAAATCCATTTATTCTGTAATGCTCTTTTCCCGGTAGGAAACTGAACCAAATCCCAAGTTTGGTTATTTACCAGAGAATCCATTTCCTCTTTCATTCCTTGCTCCCACTTATTTTTAGTGTCTACATGCACTGCCTCTTCATAACATTATGATTCACCAGAATCAGTCAACAATAAATAATACAATGAAGGAGAGTATCATTCAGGGGGTCTACTTAACCTGGTAGATCTTCTAAAAACACTTGCAGGAGTTTGACGTATATGTTCCTCATGTCATTGTACTTTTTTATTTTCTGGTACCTTTGGAATTTCTTTTTCAATAATCTCATCAAGCACTGTGTATTCTGGTTTTTCTTTTTCTTGTATCTTTCCCTACAACTGATCTTTGTACATGACCTTCTCATTGAATATAACATCTCTACTCCTAATGATTTTGTGATTATAATCCCATAAGCGATAACAAAAATCATTAACACCGTATCCAATAAAGGTACACTTCTTGGATTTTGCCTCAAGATTTGTTCTATTTTCTTTATCAATATGGACAAATGTTTCATAACCGAAAGTCTTCAAAAAATAATAGTTTACCTTTTTACCTGTCCATGCCTCCTCTGGAATTATACTATCCAAAGATCTTGAAGGTTCTCTGTTTATTAAGTAAACAACAATATCTACAGCATCTGCCCAGAACTATAAGGGTAGACCAACATGCAATCTCATACTCCTTGCACGCTCCATGATTGTCATGTTCATCCTTTTTGACACACCATTTTCTTGTGGTGCTCTTGGAGCTGTCTTCTCTCTACAAATCCCATGGTATGAACAATAATCATTAAAATCCTTGCTGCAATATTCACCTCCATTGTCTGATCTGAGACACTTCAACCTTTTTCCCGTCTCATTCTCAACCAAAGCTTTCCATTTCTTAAAAGTATCAAAAACATCATATTTTTTTGAATGCAATAAACCCAAGTTTTTCTAGTTTCATCATCAATAAAAGTAACATAATAACGAGATCCACCAAGAGATGATACCTGAGTTGGTCCCCATACATATGTATGCACAAGCTCTAACCTTTCACTCTTATTTTCTTTTCCGACTCTGAGAAATCTGACTCTCTTATGTTTTCCATAAACATAATGCTCACAGAAATCCAAATCAATTTGTTTAAGATCTGGCAAAAAATGTATTTTGTGAAGTAAATGCATCCCCTTCTCACTCATGTGTCCAAGCCTATGATGCCATAGTGTTGTATCCATTCTTGTAGAAGCTAAAGAGATAGACGATTCAATATTACCAGTACATAAATACAATGTACCTACCTTCTCTCCTTTTTCTATCACCAATGATCCTTTAGTGACCTTCCACACCTTATCTGTAAATATGGATATACAACCTTCACTTGTCAATTGCCGTGTTGAAATTAGATTTTTCCTTAGATATGGAACATGTCTTACCTCTTTCAAAAACCATTGGTTTCCATTCCTTTACTTTATTTTTACCTTTCCCATTCCAACAATTTTGCATGGTGCATCATCACCCAAATGAACATGTCCAAAATCACCTTGACCATAATCTAGAAAATGTTTCCTATGGGGTGTGGCATGAAATGAAGCCCCTGAATCTAATACCCAAGACTCATAAATATTATCTACAGAAAGAATCAAAGCATATTGTAACACATCACATGTTACATTTTCTTCCTGGTTTTTCTCATGTTGTCAATCTCTTTGTTTCTTTGGATCTCTACTATTTCATTCAATGACACTTTTCAAGTGAACGAACCTTCATTGTTCTATCCCTGATTTCTCTGCATTAGCATCTTGCTTCCACTGTGAACTCTGATATCAAAAGTGGCTTTCTTGCTCTGCATACTTTTATATGAGTAGCTAATTCATATCTAGCAAATCCTTCCCATGCACTCATGTGTTGGCACATAGATATGATTCACACATCACCTCCTAAAGCTCCATGTTCTCTTCCACATCAAGTTTACAACTATCTACACATTTCTAATGTCAAGGCTATGGAATCTTACTTTTCCTTTCTATGCCACATTAATTACATTATTCACCTGCTAGATTCATGTCTTATGTGAGCATTAATTGTTGTTAAACATGCAATTCATTTAGACTATGTAGCAGTTGACTAATAATTCTTTAGTTTCACTCTTCTTGAGTTTTTTATCTACTTTTCATTACTTGTCTTGTAGCTCTTTATTGCCTCAACCAACTTCTGCAAAATATTCCATGATTCCATGACTCTAATATCCAATCCTAGGCTTGAATTTATCTGATTAAATATCTAATTCTACAATATCTACAAGCAACCATTTTTGTCAATTAAGGCTACATGTCCTTTTTCTGCTCAATTCATGAAGAAATATATCACGATTATCCAAATAATAATAATTCAAGGTTATTCTCCTCTAAATAATATTTCCAAGGACTATATTCATGCCCCAATCCAATCTTATAGTTGAAAGTTACGGCTTCCAGAAAAAACCATTTTCATCCTTTTTTTGCATTTTCTCCACTGGTGTAATTTTATTGAAATGCCAACTTATGTCAACTATAGATGAAAATATGTCAGGAACTAAAGAAAATTTTATATGATACATAGATAATAATAATGAAAATTAATTCATAACAACTCTCATATTTGCAATATGATACTCCATTAAAAAACTACAACAATCTGGAATCTGCAACTTTGTCCTTTTTCACCCCTTTTTCCAGACTTAATTTTTTTAGCAAAACTAAGTTATCTCTCAATTGGTGCACTTCTGAAAAGAAATTAACTAAAACAAAGTTGTTTGTCTTTATGAGTATATAAAAATTTGAGTAAATAAATTTTTCCATTTTTGTGATCTAGGGTCACTTTTATGCTTTGAAAATCTCAAAAAAGTGGCTCGGAATAATGGATTTTGGCCTCTCAGTATCACCATTCCAATCCCCTTATGATTTATTCAATTCCTTCATTGGTTATTTCCATGTCTTCTTTTTGGACTCTCCCCAAGATTTTCAATTGAATTTGGACCTCTACCAATGATCTGGATCCTGATCTTTAAAAACCATTATTTTGAAATTTCTGACAAATCCAAGAAGAAATGGACAAGGGCCCTCTCTGACACTTTTGTAGATTTCCTCTCTGTGGACAAAAAAAAAAATCATCTAAATCCATCTTAATTTTATCTAGTTATGATCCAAATACGAAAATGGCTCCAAACTTTGTTCTTTTTTTTTTGAAACCATGGAACAATTTTGCCTAAGTGGGATCTACACCATCGATCTCAAAATGGAAGCATTATGGACCGTTGATCTGATTTCTATTGGCGATCAGAGATCGAGGATCACTGATTTCCTTTGTGAACCAAACCTTCCCACCGTTCTCTCCAGAACCTGATCATTGACCATTGGTCATTTTTCTTCGCAAACCAAAAGTCACCCACAAATCTCGTCGATCATCTTCCTCAACAAACCAATATTTTTCACAAATCTCGTTGAACCCCAACCATCGGTGATCGGCCATATCTTCGTTGATGTGGAAACTATGTTATCGTGGCATGACACGTCATCCTAAGGCCTCAATCGGGTTGACGTGGCATGACACATCACCACCTTCCTTTCCTTCATAGGCCATCAACAGTGTATCTTGGAAGAGTCCGAACTTTTCACTAAATCTAATGATTCTCAACCATCAACCATCGGCGATCAGAGATATATCTTGGCGAACTTCAACACTTCACCAAAACATGTTGATCCCCAACTATCACCCAACCATCAACCATTGACGATTGGAGATATCTCTTGGTGAACTTACACGCTTCGCCAAAAATTTACAATCGGCGGCTATCAGCCATCGACAATCGGAGATTTATGTTGATGAATAAAAAATTCACCAAATTTTTTCGATCCCCAACCATCAAGCATCTGCGAATAGATATTTATGTTGACATATGAAAACTTCTCCAAATTCCATCAATCCCCAATCGTCGATCGTCGGTGACCAAAGATTTATGTTGATGAATTTCACCACTTAGCAATTTTTGGCCAAAACCCAAGTGAATCTGGGTCGTTGATCTCCTAATAAAACTAATCTCAACTGTTGATTTTCTCTAACTTCCCAAATGACCGAAAATGAACACGAACTATCGATCTTCCCCATTTTCCAAACCACCAAATTGAATCTCAGTCGTCAATCTGGTAACTTTGTCAAACTTCAAAACTTTATCAATTTTTAAATTTTTCGAGGAATATAAGTCGTCGATCATGATATTGAATATGATCTCGACCGTCGATTCTCTAAACTCTGCCCCGTGCTACACCATCCATTAAAACTTCAAATTTTTATGATCTTCCAGGTTGAATTCGGCTCTGCAACTCTGCATATCGAATCAATTAACTTATTAGAAAGTCTCGAGTCATCTAAACATTGAATCTACTCATGAATTTGGGGATATTTCTCCCTAATCTTTGTGTTTTCCCCCAATTTCGCTCAGATCAAAGTCTTCGACAACGAATTTCTCAAATTCGCACTTGTTCTGGCCCATACCAGTCCAATGTTTCAACCAGAAGCTCTGATACCAATCTGTAACGTACCCAACCACCCACAGGTTGGCCACGCTACTTCACTAATGCACTTCAAAACTGATTTCAAATTCTGATAACATTTAATTCGAAATCAAGCATGAAAGAACACCATAACAACACATGCAATAATCAATATTCATGCTAAACCATCTGATGGGTATTCGATATGTACTAATTTGCCTCAATTAAATCGTCAACCCATGGTAAGTAAACTTAGAGTTGTGGAACAGTATGAGCCAAGACAGAAAGAAAAGCTAATGGAAAGATTAACTGTCTAAGGAGATGGTTTACCCTAGGGATCAACACTCTTTTCAATTTACAATTCTACTTTAGAAAATGACTTTAAAAATCCATTTAAACAGCATACTCTATGATAAATATACAAAGCAACCTTTAACTAATGAGTTTTAAACAATTCTAGAACTATGAACTATTTGATCTAAGTAGCTTTAAACAATCTAGGACTATGAACTGTTTAATCTATCTCTAAATAAGCAAATAAAAAGTAATCTATTTCTGAGCTATTTAATCTATTTATTTAATCTACCTCTGAATGAACAAGCAAGTAAGCAAATAATCTGTCAAAACTATCTTTACAAGTGAACTCTATTCTTGAAGTAAAAACTCACTATTATTTCTATCTTGCAGAGAATAAACACTAATCTACCTAACTGAAAGAAAGAGTGTTGTGACAGTATTCAAATGTGATGATTGTGTCTACGATGGCGAATGACATCATGATGGCATCAAACTACTAATGACAATTCAAGTGGAATTAACTCAATGCTAACTTCTACAGAGAAATGCAAAGTATGGATGAGGCAATCTATAGAAATTTTTTCCATCATAAAAGAAAAATTAGATGTTCTTGGAATCCATATAATCTTTAAACATTATGCAGAAGAGATTCAACATCAATCATTTGCTCTATCACACTATTACTGGAAAATACTCTGCTCAAAATCACTAATTCAAGCAAATCTACAAACTCATAATTAACACTAATTAGAAATCCTAATTCAAATTCATAACTAAGATAACATTGAAAATACTCTGTATAGAATTAGTAATTCATGCAACCTACAAACTCATAACTAATGCTAATTAGAAATCATAATTCAAATTCATAACTGGAATCTCATTAAAAATCATAACTTAAAATTAACTAAGCCACCATTGAAGATCATAACCCAAAATCAACTTCTATCTTATCATGTTGATGCTAGAGACAAGATTAACAAGTTAAGAAAACCTACAGAGAGTATTTGAAAACCACAATTTGATAAATGAACACTATCTAAATAACTACTCTGCAGAGTGATTTTTAGCTTTACGAAACAGAGAGAAAAAGACATGATTAAACAGTTTATAAGCAAATAAACTACAACCTGCAATCTGGATGTTAGAAATCAAAATATAAACAATAAACAAGGGTGTCCACACATGCTCTGTGACATACACACAATTCAGAAAATGAGCTACAAATTATAGACGATATATAGGGATGTGAATTAGACAAGCAATCTGAAATTAAAAAGATATACACGGTGAATGGAATTAAACAAGCAACTTCGAAATTGAAGAGATATGAAAGGAAATTACATAGATGTAAATATATATTGATATAAACAACTACCCATACCACTGGTGGGCCCCCCCGAAGGTCGTGGCAATACTTCAATGGGAAAACGCAGTCACTGAGTTAGCGCAACATTGACATTTATCATTAAAAACAGAGTATACAACAAAATGAAGATAATGTCTGTGTATAAAATAAAATTCGTGTTTTCCTCCTGGCATAGGCAGTAGTATTTATAGATTTATACAGATCTTGAATGGTCGACCACTGGAAGGGTCGAAACTCTCTAAAAACAGTAATTCATTAAATTCGTTTAATAGAAGGCATATTTCTTAATAGCCTTATGCGCTCCACTTAGCGGTCGCTGCAACTACCCAAGTTTGGATGTGTCGAGATCCATAGCTGGAGGGAATGGGTGGGCATGAAACCCATGTTCCTGATTTGTCCATCAAAGCCCATCGATGTGTTAACTGCCAACGCATCTGTGCTCTGAGTGCCGGATCGAGTGTCGGATGGAGGTATGGACGAAGGACTGGATGGAAGGTCAAATCGCAGTTTCGACCTATTGCAAGCAAACAAGAAATGTTAGATCATTATAATCAATCAACTGAATATGAATTAATCATAAAACCATTGCAAAATGATGATTATACATACCTCGTGCAATTCCATGTCGAATTGATGCATAAAGTTTGATAATACCTTTAAAAATGGCTAAATAAGAGCATAGAATGTATAATTGTTGTATGCAAAAAGGATTTGACCATTGGGAAAATAGTCAAAACACCAAACCAGCATTTCTCCCACGCCTAAGGATTTGCAGGTCCCTCTGCAAAAAAAAATCGATCACCCGACATAACTATACTCGTGAAGGACGGGGTGGATTGGATTTAGAAGCTTCTCCCTCATGCCCTGGGGACTTTGTCTTAGGCATTTTGCGATGTTTCAATTGCATCCAGAGATTGTGATTGGTGGTGGTCATCTGATCAACCAATCGTTGAAGAGAGTTTACTTTTGCTTGCAGGGCAGCATTGTCATGATGCAAATGCCTATCTACAGTTTCTCGTTCTACCAATTGTTGAAGCAGCTAAGCATTTTCTTGTTGCAATTTCTCAATAGTTGGGGTTTGATCAGATGGATCAAGGGAGGAAGCCTTGGGCTCCTTGATAGATGTAGAAGGTATATCAACTTTAGAAGACGGTGTAGGCATCTGGGAGGAAGGAGTAACAATGTTTTTGTGAGGGAGACTTGGTGTAATAGGTTTAGATTTGACCTCTTTATCGGGCTTAGACTCCTCTGCAGAAACTTCTTTAAGTCTTTTATGGGGGCTCTCATGATCGGAAGATAATTGAATAGGATCTGAAGTACTTGGAGGTTTTATATTGGGCTTGTCACTCATACTTAGGGTGCTTCTTCGAAAGGATTGTCCCTTGAATCGATTAGCTCCTCTCCTCTTTGTAGGAACTGAAGGAAAATATTGATGAAATGAATCTTGTAGCTTCTTAGGTTTAGATTTGATAGGTGTTGAAGGCAATGGAGAATTATCAGTAGGCTTTTTTATTTTCTTACTAGATGAGGCTGCAGGGGAATCAATAATTTTCTTGGCCTTTTTACCAGACATGGAGATAGTTTGAACTAGAGGGTTTGGAGTTTTCAGAGAGTGAGGCTTAGGTGGGGTGACAGCCCCTGAATCGACCGATCTCTTGCTTGTCTTAACTGTGAGATGGGGATTTGAGAATTGATAGAAGAAATTGTCCCATGTCTTACTCTGTTTTGTAAATTCCGATATAACAAGAAATTTAATGAGGCCATGGTGAACTAAACTGTTGTGAGGGTTGGCCAAATTTTTACGGACCTGGGAAGACATTTTCTCAAGGATATTCAGGAAATAGAAAGGAAAATTCAGGGGTTTATTGAATTGAAAATGGGCTAACAGATGAAAATGACAGGCTTTAAAAATAGGGTACCAACCTTCACAAGTGATGAGCCTGGTAATTATGATTAGAGGGTTTATCAATTCATATTTGATCCACTCTTTCAAATACCCTTTGGCTCCAAAGACATTTTGGAATTAGGGCTTGAACACTTTGTTATAACTTGGACGTGGCAATTGATGGTGTTTGAACCACCTATCCCCAACCTGTGGCAATTGCATGGTCGAGGCAATGGATTCCTCAGAGACCAAGAAGACCAGAGACCCTACGCAAGCCAGTATCTCATCGAACCCAAGAGAGAATTGGAGAGAGACACCATCGTCGTGCCCCTGCAGATTGGCCAGGAAGATTTCTCTACATGCTGTGACTTATGGAATGGCCAGTAGCTCGGTGTAGGAGGATGGTTCATAACGGTTGGGAATGGTTACAGAGAAAGGGATGAGCAAGAGGTTGAAATTGGGCAGAGGGCGAGCGCGACACAACAAACAGAGGATGAGTGAAATGAGAAATCGAGGCAGAGTACCCATTTCTTAATGAAATTGTGATGGAAACGGTTGAATCATGGGATAATTCGTCATGCACGAGCGCCATGTGTAATCATAATTGCAATGAGTTTGAATTTGAATGGTGTGTACTTTGGAGGAAAACAAAATCATGTAAGAATTAGATCAATGCCCAAGTCTTAGACTTGGACATTTGATCATAAAATTCATTTATAAGTTTAATTTGATCACCAAAATGGAGTTTGAAAAATACACCATTCGATTCATCTAACTTACCATTGCAACGGGTGTAATTAATTCGAGTGATCATACCTTCATGCGATCATGATCATTTATAGTATATAAATACCTCACCTGATCCTCCATATGGAACTCCATCCAGTCCTCCAAATGGCACTCCATCTGGTCCTCTAGATAGCACTCCATCCGGTCCTCCTGTGTAAGTGGAAATTATCCCATAGTAAACGGACGTTCACCCATAGCACTTATCTTGGACAATTTCTAGCAGGCATGGTGAATAGGAGCATGGAGAATGGATAGTATGAGTATGAATAGGATTATCCATTGTTGATTTCCTTATCATCGATCTATAACAATATAAAACAACTTGTTCCTCTTTTCATAGGCTTGTAATACATATGGAAATGAGCATTTAGTAGTTGTTATTGATCTGTAATTGTCACAAGGAATCAATTAATTATAAGAAGTCTTCCATTACATAAACATAAAAATGCACAGCAGGATTATAACACACACAATGATGTCAGCAGTATAGAATTTAGCATACCAATATAAACAATTGTTGATATAATAGCCCGGAATATTGTAAAGACAATATGACAAAAAATTTGACAGAGATTATGCTTCCTCTTCTCATGGATTGTAATTTAGATGGAAGTGTTTATCATTTGTCAGCTCATGAAACCCCTCCCCCACTCCTAAGTATTGTGACATCTCACAATCAAATATATAGGGAACTAGTCAATTCTCCCAATAGCCTAAGATTTACATTTTTCCAAGTGTAGAGATAAATTTCACACATTAGTCTGACAAGACAGTTAAAATATGGCCCCACCTGTAGGACAAAACATCCTACATATAGTTAAGAAGAGGTAGACGAGAGAGTCTTAGGATTGCCTTAAAGTTAGTTCCCAATGGAAGATTGATGGAGTTCATTTACCTTTGCTTAACCATGCATACTTCTTTTCAGCTTTGCCTACAAGTAGTGTCGTACATCAGGACAAGTTTTAAGATTTAGGAATTTTTTTCTTTTTTTTTTAGATCATCACCCTCGCTAGGTAGAATGTCCCACTGCCAACAATCTTGTTTAGTACTCTGATGGGTTTACCTATTCATACCATAGGAAGGTACCCACTGCCAGCAGACATGTTCAATATCCCGACGGGTTAGCCTCTTACACCCTTTTACAGCAGAGACTGGTCCACCATCTTTTAATATTTGTGTATAAATATTTCTTTTTGTGAGAAGATGGGGAGGCAGCTATGAAATTTTTTATTTTGAACTGGGGTGGTATTTAAGTTAGAGGATGACTCTTCTTTATTTATTCCTTATAGATTGTCCTAATGTAAGGGATACTCAAGTGGAAGTAGCCTATCTAAATATATGGTATAATCAAGCATTTTTAGTGTGTAGTGGATGGTACCATTGAAAAAGAACATAAAGGTATCTTCATGCCCTACTCACTTTCTTCTTTTTTTAAAGTTATATTTATGTTTCCATGGCTAACTGCTAATCATACCTTCTTACTACTCTTTCATAAAGATACTTTACTCACCCACTCAGGGTTCTTGGGGAAATTGTACGAGTAACCTCTAGGTTTGATAAGACAAGGTGTCACTTCCTTATATCCTCTAGTGGTGGAGGTTATGAGCAACTGCCATTAAAGATGCCTTGAGAGAAAGGAAGATAGAAATCTTGTAAAAGTGGCTAATTTACAGCAAGAAATTTCTAAGAATAATAAAAAGTCATTATCCAATTGATGCTTAAGTAGACAACAGAGTTCAAATATAGCAACATCTTCTTCCGAAGTAAAATACTTCCCTTTTTGTCTCCTTGAAGTTGTCCACTTGTGGTGAAATAAATACATGCAGAGATCTCTAAAATTGTTTATCAACAAAAACACACTTTAAATTATTTACACATGTACAATCAAAATTCAAAAAAAGTTTCAAGAACAAGGGGAGGGAGAAGAAACTTCCCCATCCACCAAGGCCAATGCCTTGTTGGCTGACATGACCTATAGAAAATATTCTTTGGAAATGGGTATGTGGTAAAGGTTAAGTCGGTGTCCATTCACTACGAAAGAGACTTGTCCTTCATCAATTATTTTTATCTTAACAACCCCATTATCATACACAGTAACTACCTCATAAGGAACCAACCATCGAGTGGTAAATTTTCCTTTAAAAGCTTTGAATCGAGAATCAAACAACAAATCCCAATCACCAGGTTGAAATTGTTTCTTCTTAATAAATTTGTCATGCCACTTGCTCCTCTGGTTTTGAACTAAAATTGTCCATTGGATAGCATCTTGTCTAATCTCATCCAATTCGTTCAATTGTAGGGCTCGTTTTTTTTTATGCCTCGTCTAGGTCTAATCCCAATTGTGCATCAATATAGAAAGTCCATACTTGGAATTCAATTGGGACAAGTACTTGTTTTCCGTAAACTAGTTCATATGGAGTATGCCTAGTGGTGTTTAGAGAGGTAGAAGAACTATCTTAAGCCTGGGATAAAAAGGGTTCTTTAACAGAAGAGGAGCAATCTCTTTTTATAAGTCTTCAAGCAAAATACGGTACAAGTGGAAAAAAAATTGCAGCTGAAGTGCCAGGACGAACAACAAAGAGATTAGGTAAATGGTGGGAGGTCTTCAAAGAAAAATAGCTGAAGGAGAGGCGCAAAGAAAGGCAAAATTTAGACAGTGCCAACTCCAGGGAAGGAGGCAAGTATGACC
>SNQJ01S0082893.1:35053-49846 GCA_010110895.2 Picea sitchensis
CATACTTCAGCTAATTATAATCAAAATGATTAATTAATAACGTATAATTAATTAAGGTTATATAATAATTAATCATAATTTAGCTAATGTTTAGGATTATTTATGAAATTATTCATATTAATAAGAAAAGGGTCATTACATTCAATACTTTGTTTGTTGACTCTACTTTACCATTAGCTTGTGGGTGATATGGAGAAGACTTATAATTCTTGATCCCATATTTTTCTGTTAATTCCTTCATCAACTTAGAAGTGAATTGTGTGCCCTGGTCTGTAACAATCTCACGAGGAACACCAAAGCGGGTAAAGATGTCTTCATAAATGAATTCAACAACAGATTTTTTGGTAGCTCTAAACAAGGCTTTTTCCTCTACCCACTTGGTGACATAATCTGTACAAATCAAAATATAAGTATTCTTACGAGACATGGGTGAAATTGGTCCTACAAAATCAAGGGCCCATTTCTCAAAAGGTTCTATCATAACTTGGGCACGCAAGGGAATTTCATCAGCTGATGTGGGTCTTCCTATCCTCTGACAGCTATTGCAACTTCTCACATATTTGGCATCATCCTTAAAAATGCTAGTCCAATAGTAACCTGAATGTAAAACCTTATATGTTGTATGTTTGTCGAAAAAATGTCCACCACATGTTCCATCATGACAACTTCGTAGGATTTTTGGTATCTCATCTTCCCGGACACATCTACGAATAATCAAGTCTGGTCTAGTACGAAAAAGGTCATGGCCAACCCAGGAGTAGTTATCACTTTGTGTTATAATTCGACGCTTTTCATGAGGTGACAAATGAGTTGGTAACTTTCTAGTAGCCAAATAATTTTCCATGTCTGTAAACCATGGGGTATTTATGGAGAGGGCAAATAGATTCTCATTTGGAAAACTATCATCAACGGGAATACTATCACCCTCATGATTAATGCGCGAGATAAAATCAGCTACTAAGTTCTCTTTTCCAGGTCGGTCAAGGTCGGTGATATTGAACTCTTGTAATAACAGGAGCCACCTAGTTACTCGGCCATTGGTAATGGGTTTATTCATGAAAAATATAATGGCAGAGTGATATATATGTACAAATACCTCATATCCTATGATATAATGATGAAACTTATTGATGGCATGGACAACTATCAATAATTCCTTTTCAGTGATTGTATATTTTAACTCGGCAGGGGACAAGTTCTCACTCACAAATTAAATGGCATAGGATTGTTGGTCTTCTTTTTGTCCTAATAATCCTTCTATTGCAGTATCGGAGGCATCAGTGGATATGTGAAATGGAAGGGCCCAATTGGATCTCCAAAGAACTAGTGCCACAGATAATTTAGCTTTTAGAGTTTCAAATGTGGTTTGACACTGGTCAGTCCAAAGAAAATCAACATCTTTTGTAAGCAATCCAAACATTGGTGCATCAATCTTTGTAAAATTCTCAATAAATCATCAGTAGTATCCGGCATGTCCAAGAAATCTTCTTACCTCTTTTTGAGTTTTTGGAGGTGGAATTTTGACGATTACCTCAATCTTAGCAGGATCCACTTTAATCCCTTCATATGAAACATGATTCCCTAAGACTACTCCTTCAATCAATAACATTTTACACTTTTCATGACTTAAGGATAGATTCATTTCTTGACATACGATAAGGACTTTCTTCATATTATCTAGGGCTTCCTGATAAGTATTACCATATACTGTAAAATCGTCCATATTCACTTCCACACAATCATGAATGAGGTTAGCAAATATCCCTAATATTGATCGTTGAAATGTGGCAGGAGCATTACACAAACCAAATGGTAAGACCCTATAGGCATAGGTGCCCCAAGGAAAAGTAAAAGTAGTATTGTCCTAATCCTCGGGTGCTATGAGAATTTGGTTTTATCTGCTATATCCATCCAGGAAGGAAAAGTATCGCTTCCCTGACAAGGTTTCCAAGACTTGGTCAATGAAGGGAAGAGGAAAATAATCCTTAAGAGTGGCCTTATTAGGTTCCTGGAATTCGACACAAATTCCCCATTTCCTGGTTACTTTATTTGGAACCACTACAAGAGGGGATACCCATTTACTGTCAGAGATTGGATAAATAAAATCGACATTCAATAGCTTCTATATTTCTTCCTTTACTATATCCTTTAGTGTCTAATTCATCCTTCTCTGGGGTTTCCTAATACGTGTTACGTATGTGTGGGTATATATGTGATGAATGCAAGTGTCGAGTTGTATACCCTTCATATCATTGTATTCCCAGGCGAATGCCCCTGATTGGTATTTAAGGACATTTACTAACTGTTCTTGTTGATCTGCATCTAGTCTGGAATTTATATGTAGTAATTTCCAAGGACTAATCTCATAGGGCATGGTATAAGATATGGCATATTCATCTATCTCAAAAATAAAAGATGTTGAAGACAAAATTGATGGGAAAACATTAGCTAAATTATTAATGTATTAGCTAAATTAATCATAAGGTTATATACTCAAATTGGGGAAAAGATTGTGGAAACTTGACACACGTGATTGCATAAATAAATTGATTTAACACATTTGCCATTGTTTTCTCCTGAAGTGCCCATGAATGATCACTAGGCAACACAGGTTCTTCCCAGTTCTCATTCTCATATGGACATTCAAACCACCATAGATTCTCCATAACATGTTGAGTTGGTGGGTATATGGTAAGCTTATGTATAGAAATTCCATTAGAGATAGTCATTTCACCTTTTCTACAGCCAATAAATGCATTGGTTGTGGCCAACCAAGGTCTTCCCAAGATAATGGGATGCCCTTTAGAAGGATCCTTTGAATGAATGACAAGAAATTATACTAGATATTCCCATGATGCTAATGTAACTATGATATCATCCAAGATTCCTTCAGGTATAACTTTTGTCTTATCTGCTAATTCCAAAATATTTGGGGTAGGTCTAAGGAGGGGTTTCAACCGTAATTCCTCCAAGGTAGTGATAGTCATAACATTAATGGTTGTCCCTAGGTCTATGAGATTATTTTCAATGAGAACCTTATTAATGGTTATTGTTTCTACGGGGTTCCCTGGGTTTGCATACTTTGTGACCCTAGGTTGCTCTGATATGTATTCAGACAATTCTCCTATCAAATGTATTGTTGGAGGATCTTTTTGTTTCCCACCTGGTTTATTGATACACAATTCCTTGATCACCTTACTATAAATTGGAATGTCCTTTATGGCTTGTAACAGGGGAATTTTGACACAGATGTTCTTCAATTCATTTAAAATGTCAAATTCCGGTCAAATCGTTGGTTTCTCAATTACTAATATTTTTGGATAAGGAGGGGATTTTGTAATCTATGAAGATTCACTTTAGGGAAGCTTTTGTTCCTAGTATTTAGGAATGATAACATCTTCCCACTTAGTGTCATTCATGGGTTGTTCGGGAGTTTATTCTTCTTCTTCTTCCCGGATGACTATTGACGGCCTCTGTTTATCCAGAACTTTTCCCGAACTTAGTTGAATCTCATGTAGTGGAACAAGAGAAATAACATATGTCGGGAAGGTTTGCAGCTTAACATTATGAAGAGGTTGAGTTGGTTTGTTATTCGGGTTAGGCACCGATTGTGCTGGTAATAATGTTGGTCTTGGGGAGCTTGTGTTTTGAAATTGTTAGGGTTTTTGTGGAATAGGAGGTAAATTTGGGGAAACAAAACCTGGAAAAAGTTGTTGGATGTTCGATGGAAACTGTGGGTAAGGATGAGTGGGCATAGGAATAAGTGGAGCATGAGTGTTTCCTTAGGTATTCCCTCCTCTCCATCCTTATAGCCAAGGGTGGTGTGAAGCATATTGTGGAGACCAGTTTTGCCAATTTGGTGAGTTCCACTATTGTGGTTGTTGATAATAAGGTGGAACTTGAGGTGGCAGATCTCGGTATGTAGGCTGGCTCCTAGGATGACATGGCCTCCTAGGTACATAAGAAGATTCCCTAGGATCCCCACTTCTGTAAATGGCTAATAAACCGGGAAGTGATGGGAATTTTTCAGTTGGGTGCTCTTCAGTACAGAAGCCACAAACTAAATTTTTTTCTAATGGGCACTCCCTTGAGGAATGCTTCCTCCTGCACCTTGGACACAATATGCACATTCTTGCATTCTCTTCCTCATGTTTCTTCTTAATCTTTAGGGTGTCCAACTAGGAACATATTGTACTTAGGATATCAGTTTTGAAGTTCTCCAATAATTTTTCTATCTCTACCCTTGTAATAGCACCAGAACTAACTGCCTTTAGGTTTCTACTATAAGGATCCCAAACACTCTTCCCATTTTTATCCCTACTCCTCGAGTAATTTCTACACATTTCACATATTTTAGTGAATGGTTTATGGGAGATGTCACCTGATGCCATCAGGTTAAGTGTCTCTAGATATTCTTCCAAAATTACTTATAGGAAAAGAGTCATGACTGCATCATCTGGAAGGTCATGGTATTTCGATTTCTGTGAGGTATAAGCAAACCGTTCCATGTAATCTTTGAGACTCTCATCCTCTAACTGTTGAATTTTAAAAATATCATTACGAGAATCCTTGGATTTGCAATAGTCTTGGTATTTCTTAAGAAATATAGCTTTCATGTCTTCCCAAGACCTAATACTGGACTCTCCTAACCCAATGAACCATCTTAGTGCAGAATCCTTGAGAGTGGCAGGAAAAAGTTTTAATTTCTAGGCATCTTGCAAGTAGTTGTAGCTTCTACACAAGTTGTCAAACTCAAATAGGAAGGTATATGGGGCTTCACTTCTCTTACCATAAAAGGTGGGAAGTGCAGAGAGTGGAATGTTCTTCATGTTGACATTTTGTGTGGTATCCAAAATTGGAAACCCAAAGGTGGTTTATGTTTGGTTTCCAACTTCTTCTCCCTCATCATGTCTCACATGGTTGGATCCTCCTGATCATCCATACTGATTTGATTCCCAAAGAGAGAATACCTGAATGGTTTTATCCTTGAAGATAACAAAGTGTCCCAAGGTTCTTTTCCAGGAAGGGTATCCCTTTGATAGGAATATTTATCTACTATTTGGATGTTTGGAAATTTACTCGAGCCTGTTGAAACTATTGGTGCCAAAGTTGTTGTTTCAACTTGGGATACAATTATATTGGTTGAACTGCCTAAAATAGCATTCACCTGTTTAGGGTCAATGATATCTACAAAGTTAGAGTCCTCTGATGGTGGTGAAAAGGAAAAGGTTGTGTTGGTTGGTTCTGATGAAGGCTTGAGTGGTCTTGACTCCTATCCCACTATTGTTGATGTTTTAATTTTCTACTCTATAGTTTCCCCAGTTTTGGTCTCTTCTGAGACTTTTTTAGCTCTTTGGGTTGAGTTATCCCCTACTTTCTGGTATCGTTTTGCGGAGTTTATGGTTGGAGTGTTCCTTCATCCAAAAAGGTTAGAAGGAACCTTGATCGAAAGTTTTGGTTTGGTTTTGATATATCTACCCTTTGGGTCCCTAGGTTTGTTCATTAAAGTAGTACAAAAATAAAAACTACCATTGGATTTGGGGGAACCTGCTATAACAAATGCGCATGTTCTTACCTCTCATCTTAAAGTTCCCCCGCCACCAAACTAGTGCTAATGTTCAGAAATAATCTACTTCCTAACTATTTTCTACCTTAAGACAACTCCCCGACAACGACGCCAAAAATGATGGGTATTCTATATGTACTAATTTCCCTCAATTAAATTGTCAACCCAAGGTAAGTAAACTTAAAGTTGTGGCACAGTATGAGCCAAGGCAGAAAGAAAAGCTAATGGAAAGATTAATTGGCTAAGGAGATGGTTTACCCTAGGGATCAACACTCTTTTCAATTTACAATTCTTCTTTAGAAAATGACTTTAAAAATCCATTCAAACAACATACTCTATGCTAAATATACAAAGAAACCTTTAACTAATGAGTTTTAAACAATTCTAGAACTATGAACTATTTGATCTAAGTAGCTTTAAACAATCTAGGACTATGAACCGTTTAATCTATCTCTAAATAAGCAAATAACGAGTAATATATTTCTAAGATATTTAATCTATTTATTTAATCTACCTCTGAATGAACAAGCAAGTAAGCAAGTAGGCAAACAATCTATCAAAATTGTCTTTACAAGTGAACTCTATTCTTAAAGTAAAAACTCACAATTATTTCTATCTTGTAGAGAATAAACACTAATCTACCTAACTAAAAGCAAGAGTGTTGTGACAATATTCAAATATGATGATTGTGTCTATGGTGGCGAATGACATCACTATGGCATTGAACTACTAATGACAATTCAAGTGGAATTAACTCAATGCTAACTTCTACAAAGAAATGCAAAGTATGGATGAGGCAGTCTATAGAAAGTTTTTCCATCATAAAAGCAACATTATATGTTCTTGGAATCCATATAATCTTTAAACATTGTGTAGAAGAGATTCAACATCAATCATTTGCTCTATCACACTATTACTGGAAAATACTTTGTTCAAAATCACTAATTCAAGCAAATCTACAAACTCATAATTAGCACTAATTAGAAATCCTAATTCAAATTCATAACTAAGATAACATTGAAAATACTTTGTATAGAATCAGTAATTCATGCAACCTACAAACTCATAACTAATGCTAATTAGATATCATAATTCAAATTCATAACTGGAATCTCATTAAAAATCATAACTTAAAATTAACTAAACCATCATTGAAGATCATAACCCAAAATCACTTTCTATCTTTCATGTTGATGCTAGAGACAAGATTAACAAGTTAAGTAAACCTACAGAGAGTATTTGAAGACCACAATTTGATAAATGAATACTATCTAAATAACTACTCTGGAGAGTGATTTTCAGCTTTACGAAATAGAGAGAAAAAGACATAATTAAACAGTTTATAAGGAAATAAACTACAACCTACAATCGAGATGTTAGAAATCAAAATATAAATAATAAACATGGATGTCCACACATGCTCTGTGACATACACACAATTTAGAAAATGAGTTGTAAATTAGAGAAGATATACACGGTGAATGGAATTAAACAAGCAACTTCGAAATTGAAGAGATATGAAAGGAAATTATATAGATGCAAATATATACTGACATAAACAACTACCCAGACCACTGGTGAGCCCCCCAGAAGGTCGTGGAAATACTTCAACGGGAAAACGCAGTCACTGAGTTAACGCAACATTGGCATTGATCATTAAAAACAAAGTATACAACAAAATGAAGATAATTTATGTGTATAAAATAAAATTTGTGTTTTCTTCCTGGCATAGGCAGTAGTATTTATATATTTATACAGAGCTTGAGAGGTCGACCACTGGAAAGTTCGACACTCTCTAAAAATAGTAATTCATTAAATTAGTTTAACAGAAGGCATCTTTCTTAACAGCCTCGTGCGCTCCACTTAGCAGCCGCTGCAACTACTCATGTCTGGATCCGTCGAGCTCCATAGCTGGAGGGAATGAGTGGGCATAAAACCCATGTTCCTGATTCGTCCATCAAATCCCTTTGATGTGCTAACCTCCAACTCCTCTGTGCTCCGAGTGCTGGATCGAGTGTCGGATGGAGGTCTGGACGAAGGACTAGATGGAAGGTCGGATCACAGTTTTGACTTGTTGCAAGAAAACAAGAAATGTTAGATCATTATAATCAATCAAATGAAGATGAATTAATCATAAAACCATTGAAAAACGATGATTATACATACCTCGTGCGATTCCATGGAGAATTGATGCATAAAGCTTGATAATACCTTTAAAAATGGCTAAATAAGAGCATAGAATGTATAATTGTCGTATACAAAAAGGATTTGGCCATTGGAAAAATAGTCAAAACGCCAAACCAACACCATCCATGGAATGAACAATGTGCCATGCACAACAATAACCAGTAAGCAGGCACATTATAAATATGAATATCAGAGATAATAATAATACACAGCGAAATATAAATATACAGAAAACAAAGAGAGAACTTAACTTTAATTAAACCATCACCAATTGGATGCAAACCAAGGATGTTCCTCCTAACCATAGAAATTGTTGTTCTACTTCTCAGCAGTAAGTCACCCTCGAGTCAAGGCTATGAATCCACAAGGATGGATCTTAGGCCAAATCTAGAACACACAACAGTTGGCTAATTATCTCTGAGGTTTTCCCAACCACACAACAATCCTAATTTCCAACTCTCTTTCCCCTTCAGCCTACACAACCCAAAGAAATGAACCCCTTTCTCTCCCATGCAATCCCTCAGGTTGTTCCATTTCTCTCCAGGGATCCAGTGCTACTGGTCAAGAAATATCCATGCAGGAAACTCTAAGGATTCTTAGTTGTGAACAATTCATTCAAAACTACCATCAATCTCGTTCCCATAGGCATCCATTCCCACCTGGAATGATCATTAATCCATCACAACCGTTTCACATTGGCTCTCCTCCTCCAGCCATTTGTTTACATGCTCCAACCAAGAGCACACGAATTAGCTAGAGTGCGGAAGATTAACCAAGAACAAAGAACAACCTCAAACAGCCCACAGACAAGGTTTATAAAATTACAAGAACAAAGAAGCTCATGTAACCAATTTTCTCAATTAAACCCAAAATGGGTGAATAAAATAATAATGAAAATACTTATCCCATTTAGCCCCCTCTCTCGTGGAATCAGAGCCCCCTATCTCTTGTCCTTGTTCATCTTGCAGCCAACGATATACTTTTTTAATATATATAGAAGTATTACATTTCCTAGACACTTCAGCCCCTTTCCAACTTTATCGGCTCACCAACCTAAGTCACATTTACATAATACATTCTAGTTCATAGGGATTAAAATTGGGGTTTTACAAAAGAGCACAATCATAAGATATCCTCTTGATGTTGCACAATAATCAAATTAGTTCACTAGAATGGTACATAGTTGCGCAACCCTCCTACCTTTGATGGGATAGCGCATGTGGAGGAATTCATGGTATCTTAGTGTAGCATTACCAAAGGAGAAAATAGTGCTAATTTTGGATGTTTCCTTAAGATCCACACCCTCCAAGTGGTGGGCCACAAGTAGAGTTAATATGGATAGTTGGGAAAAAGTGCAACTAGCCTTATGACATATATTTGTCCACCACCTAAGTACCAGGTGATTAACATTCCAAGAGCAACAAAAGATCATATATACTTCCCAAATGTTTATGATGGAAAAACATACCCCATCATACACACATAAGGGTGTATTAAAAAATGGAACATGGAAAAAAATCTTAAACAACACTGGGTCCATACTTTCATTCACACCTTGGGGCCCCTACCCAAGGATTGCTACTTGCATGAGGAGACTCGAAGACAAACCCACATATGGAAGAGTCTTAAGGAGGGATTTTGCATGACATTCTCCTATCTTGGTAATACTCTTAGTATTACCTCTATGTTGAAATCCACTAAATCCCTATTGTTTGACACTAGAATAGCCAAATCGTCAACCTATGTCTGTAAGGTGCACCAATGGAAGAAATCGCAAGAGGGCCTAGTTCACATATCATAGATAAACATTGGGCTTCTAAATGTTGCACCATAGTAACAAAAGAACTAAAATAAGGGAATGATTTGGAGAAGTTGTGCCAACTTTCCTTCTAGGAGACTGAAGGGGAAAGGACACTAAAAGAGACAACATACTATCTATAAGAGGAGATTCACCACAATACCATGAAGTTAAAACAACTAAATATTGGTACAAAGGACTAACCTAGGTTGGTGTCCATTGGGGAGTACTAGGATGATGTGACAATATCTGAGGTTGTGGAAATACTCAGAGAATATGTTGACCTATTTCCACAGAACTTTACTAAGATGAAGAGAATAAAAGGGGAATTGGGTGGAAGGAGGATAGAGCTAAATATGGATTTCAAGCCTTGTTGGCACAGGGGCAGCCCCAGGGTTCAACTCTAATAGCACACCAACAAGCCCTAACTGTTGGCCCTTTTGGCAACACCTGTGAAGCAGATGCAGTCTCACCTGAAGTAGCAATAGGGCGTTGTAGAACACGGGTGTCTACAACCAGAGGAAATACAAAGTGGATCCACAAAAATAACACACAACAAATAGTTATTCTTTACCAATCTTAAACCTACTTCGCAAGTTATGTCTCATATCTAACACAATAACACACAACAGATTAATAGAAGCAAAGAACACAACATCAACCACAGAGACACAAAATATACGTGGTTCACCCTCTCCCTAGGGCTACGTCCACAGAACTGTGTTTCTTGATATTATATGAAAACATACAATTCTATCTGCGCTCTTAGCTTACATATCTCTCTCTCTTTCTCTTCTTCTCTCCCCTCCCTACGCACCTTGTTGCAAGGTTGATCTTCGCACCCAGTTGAAGATCTTATAATACGAGAGTGCTCTCACACATAACAATTATTTCTCGCATAATAATTATCACTCTATATCAAAACACAACTTTAGCCATTAACGAACTCAAAACAACCTATCCCATGTCCTCTAGACCTTTATTTATACATTACAATAACTCTCCGACAATCTTAGGCCAAAACCTAGGTGTCAAAACCCTAAATACCAAAACCCTAGGTGTCTAAAACCCTAGGTCCACTTGACCTGCATTTTCAAGGCTTCACCACCCTGTCTTTTTGTCTTTCCCACGAGGTGATCCAAAGCATACATTGGTGGCTTTTTTTCACTTGCTGAGTTGTCCATGATCCATCTTCCTTATTGATCTATCTTCCTCAATATTCTCATCCAACGACTCATTTTCCGTTACTTCACTCCTTCTTTTTTGCTTCTTTGACCGCTTCGACTCAATCTCAGTCAATGTGTCTTCCGTGCAGTTCGTACTTTGTCTTTTATCTTCCTTATTCTTCGCTTTATTTCTTAATCCATAACCAAGGGCCAACAGGCCCCCAACACTCACATGTGACTCATCCTGAGGCACTCCAGGTCTGACCCTTCTATTTTACTTCGACTTCAGACTGTGCGAAGAAGCTTTTGCTTTCTGCTCTATCCCTCCCCATTGTGTGCAGACTGTCTTTTTTGTGTCTGGTACCTAGTTTCAATTTCACCTGGTACCTAGACCATTTTTCTTACGCTGTAACTGATAGTTGTGAGGCAGCTAGTTGTCATAGTACAATTTCAACCGGCTCCCATTCACCAAACCTTCCTTCCATTCTCCGTTCAAAGTCTTCAACTGCGCAGCTCCACCTTCTATAACATAGGCAACCTCATATGGCCCAAGTCAATGTGTCCTGAACTTCCCGGGGAGTTTCATGAACTTGTTTTCATATATCAATACTAGATCTCCTTGCTTAAATGATTTCTTCTTGATGTGTCTGTCATGGTAAACCTTTTATCATTCCTTCTATACCTGTTGATGGAATCCTGCAATAAATCTGTCTTCCTCTAGTTCTACCAACTGCGCAATCCTGTTTTGAACAACGTCAGTATCATCCATATATGTGAATGCTGCAATTCTTAGACTAGGAACCAAATATTCCATAGGTACAATTGCTTCTAGACCATAAACCAACTTAAAGGGAGTCTTCATTTTCAACTTCTTGCAAGTGGCTCTATAAGCCCATAACACTGCTGGTACTCTCAAATCCCAATCATCTTTGTTTACACTGCAAATCTTCGTCAGTGTTGTCTCCAATATTTTATTGAAAGCTTCAACTGTCCCATTCGCCTTTGGATGGTATGGAGTGCTCTTCTGATGGTTAAATTCAAATTCTTGAGTCAAGGCTTCAATAGTCTTATTAATAAAATGTGTACCTTGATCGCTCATCAGGGTCTTCGGGCATCCAAATCAGGTTATGATATCATCAAATATGAACCACGCAGCTATAGTTTCACTACAATCCTTAACTGCTCTTGCTTCTGCCCATCTGGTCAAATACTTTGTCGCAGTGATGATGTATCTTTCTCTTGTGTGCTTTCTTGGTGGGTTGATAGGTCCCACAAAATCAATTGCCCATTTCTCAAATGCCTGTAAGGTTAGCTATGGCTCTAAATGCATCTCATCTCTTTTGGAAGGTTTCCCAACTCTTTGGCATACATCACAGGCTTTGTAATATTCCTTAGCATATTTGTGTAAAGTGGGACACCAGAGGCCAGCTCTAAGAACCTTTTGTGTTGTTTCTTTTCCTGCATAATGTGCTTCTGCCAGAATTAGTGGTCTCTCTACCTCCATAACACATCTCCTCGGGATCTCAACAGGTCCCATCTTATATAGTTGTCCAACTATAAGTGAAAAATCTGCAGCACGAACTATTAGTTGTTTCTTATGAATGATTGTATATTCGCGAGGTGCCATTCTTATTGACAGGAACTAGACTATCTTGACGAAGTGATCATCAACCTTTCTGATGGCCAGCAACTATGCATCTGGCGGTGTATCCTCCAAACTGGTAGGTTTTTCTCCATGTTATACCTTAGACAAGTGGTCAGGTCCCTTGTTCATTCTCCCTGGCTTGACCCCAATCTCAAAATCATATTCCTGGAATAACAGTAGCCATATGCATATCCTTCCCCCCAACACTGGCTTGTTGACTAGGTATTTCAACGCAAAATGATCAATGAACATCTTAAAATGTCCTCCCAAGAAGTAGTGACGAAACTTTTGCAGTGCATACACCATGGCTAAACCTTCTCTCTCAATGGTAGTGTAATTTATCTCAGTCGTAGAGAGCTTCCTGCTAGAAAAAACTAACGGGTGGTCAATATCTCCTGCTCCTGGTTGTGCTAACACTGATCCTAATGCAATAGATGATGCATCGACGTGCACGTGGAATTCCTTACTCCAATCTGGGAAAACTAGAATAGGCGCAGTGACCATTTTCTGTTTCAGCGTGTCGAAGCTCTGCTGACATTACTCTGACCATTGAAACGAACAATCTTTCTTTAAAAGATTCTCCATGGGTGTTGTTATCTGTGCATAGCCCTTGATGAACTTTCTATAGTATCCAGTATGTCCCAGCGTAGTGCGCAACTATCTAACTGAAGTAGGAGGGGGTAGATCAACGATGATGGAAATCTTGGAAGGATCTACCAGCAACCCCTGCTTACACACAATATGGCCTAGTAGCACTCCAAAGGGTGAAAAGAAGATACACTTCTTCAAGTTCAGGGAAATCTAGCATTGCCTGCACTTATCCAACATTAGCCTTAAACATTCAATATGATTTTGCAATAATATAAAAATAGTCCAATCATCAAAATATGCTTCCAAAACTTTATGTAAAAATTCCTTGAATTCTTCGACCACCACCCTAGAAAAGATGGTTGGTGCATTCTTTAATCCGAAAGGCATCACTATGTACTGGTAGGATCCCCATTCTTTTTCAAATGTGGTCTTACGATGATCTTCCTTAGCAATATTGATCTGGTGATAACCTAAAAATCCATCTATGAAGGAGTAAACTTCATGTCCTCCCACATTATCTAGCACTTCGTCAGTAAACGGTGTAGGGAATGGATTATGTAAACATGCATCATTCAGCTTCCTCGAGTCTACACAGATTCTGATCTCTCTTGTATTCTTATCTTGAACCACCATAGGGCTAATCCATTATGACTCTTCAATAGGTTCTATGATCCTTGCTTCCAACATTCTGTCTAATTCAATCTTGACTTTCTACTTATACTTGGGATTCAGTCTGTAGGGTCTTTGCTTAATTGGCCTTGCATCTGGTTTCAGGGGGATCTTCATTTCTCCCATGGGCCCTTTAATTCCCTTCATGTCGGTGAACTTGGTTGGAAACAAGTCTTGGTATTCATGCAGTAATTATGTGATCTTATCAATAGTGGCATCATCCCAATAATCTCCAGCGTTTGTGAGCTTAGGTGCTTGCTCTGTTCCAATGTTAACTTTCTGGATTTTGATTGGTTGTCCAATAAAAGGTAGTTAGACTCCTAGTCCTTCTATGTATCTTTGTCCTTATGTTTCTATGATGTTCACATTCCTAGGATCATCGTCTTCATCAGCATTGATATTGTAACAACCTTGCAATTTATGAAGAGGTGCAATCCATTCATCCTCTTCTTGCTCAACAGGGAGGTTAGGTGCCTCCTCAAAGACTTTTTGTCTTACCACTTGTAAAGATTTATCTATTGTGGGGTATTGACTTTCAAATAAAAATGTATCTACAAAGTTATGAGTCATAACGTACCAATATGCATGGTGAGGCGTAGTTCTACTTGAAGATACCAATTAATAGGTGATGTTTCCAAAGTGTTAATGAATTTGTGCACCCACTGCTCCTGAGGAATGTTTCTCCAGGCCTCCTCACAACTTCGCACATGGTCCTTCTGTTACCCATGATTTTGGTTATCATGATGATGTGTTAATGATGGTGTACTCAGGCTCTTCATAAGAACTTTCTCCTGAGAAAAGTTGCTTTCTTCTCTTTCCAGAAATATCATTTTTTGAAGGATGTTCGCAGGCTACTAGTATATTTGCCTGCGAGAATGCATGATTCTCGCAGGCTGCCTTGAGCCAGGGTGCGAGAATTTCGCACTGTGTGTAACTGCTAGGGTGCGAACTCTTTCTAAAGCAAGGAAAAAGATGAATTCTCGAAGTTTCTAGAAGGGAATCTTCTAGAAGGATGAGATGGCATTCGAATGGTTATCCTAGTACTGGATTCCCTGATATTTTGGGATCATTCTTATCCAATTAACTAATTCATTCTCTCCTATATATTGATGGAATTCTCATGGAAAAGGTTAAGCAAGATTCATTGGAGAATTGGTGAAAGATTGTGTGA
>SNQJ01S0082894.1:0-35042 GCA_010110895.2 Picea sitchensis
CAGCAGCATGTTTTATTTTGAAGAGCCATTTTGATGATACCACATCCTTACTTTTTGGTTTGGAAACTGTTTCCCATACATCATTCTTTATTATGGATTGGTATTCCTCTGTCATAGCATTTGCCCATTCCTTCTTTTGAATGGCCTCTTCAAAGCATGTAGGTTCTTCATCAAGTAGATTGCACATCAAAGTCGTGTAACTGGAGAATGGCTTTGGTATTTTCACTTGTCTTGAGGTTCCTTCTGGAACACCATACTTCTCTCCATCTTGTATAAGCTCTCTTGCCCAAGCAAACTTTCTTTTATGGGAGAAGGTCATTTTAGGAGGTTCTTGAACTTATGTTATATCATGATCTTCAGGAGTCTCCTCATCAGGGGAAGTTACAACTTCCCTTACAGGTTCTGCAGTTCTAGGAACTTCCCTCATGGATTCAGTAGTCCTGGGATTTACAGGTTCCTCTTTATACATTTCTTCAAGCTGACATCTTCTAGATTTCTTAAGTGTTGCTTCTTCATCAAAGGCCATGTCCCTGTTGATATTAATATGGCAGTGACCAGGTATGTATATTCGGAAGGCCTTAGATACCTAACAATATCCCACAAATATTCCCTTCTTTTCGGAGGGTTCCATCTTGTTTCTTTTCTCTTTCGGTATATGAATAAATACTGGATAGCCAAATATTTTGATATGGCTTACCTCTGGCTTCTTTTCGGTGAACATTTCTTCTGGGGTCTTGAACCCAGGTGCACTATGGGATAATATGTTCTGCACATAAACAACTACCATTGCTGCTTCTGCCCATAAGCACGTAGGAAGATCTTGATCTTCACAGCTTCCAGCATGGTTTTGTTCTTCCATTCAGCTACACCGTTTTTTTGGGGATCTTGATCCCAACATCTTTGCTGATATTTATGAACTCTTTTGAGGTATATTCTCCTCCATTATCTGACCTGAGTATCTTAATCTTCCTTACAGAAAGGTTTTCTATCAAGGCTTTGAATTCCTTGATCTTGTTGAACACTTCAAATATATCCAGGTCTTTTACGAGAATAATCATTAATGAATGATACATAGTATACATACCCATTAATGGAGGATGATGGCATTGGGCCACATACATCTGAATGAATGAGTTCTAGGACTCCTTCTGCCTTGTTGTCACTCTTCGGAAACGAGTTCTTGATGTTCTTCCCTTGTGCACATCCATTGCATATGCCTTCATGGTCACCTTTGAGTTCTAGTAAATTTCTGACCGCTTTGCATATGTATGGTAGCGCCTTGTAGTAGATGTGAGCTAATATTCTAGAATTCACATGGATTCTTTAATAGCGTGGGTCATGGCAGCTTCTGAGTGACCCACCTTCTTCTTTTCCACTGATAATTGCTTCATTTATGATCTCTCCTTTAGCACGTTGCCTTCTGCAACCTTCGTTATAGCTTCCTCATGTGACCTAGAGCAAGGTCAACAAAACAACAAGCAAGAATAATATTTTTCTGATGATATAAAGTAATAGCACGAACGCCATACGAACAATCATCACGGTAGCTCCTTTTAGAGATATCACTTATAATTTATCAGAAACAAAAGATTGAGTAAGAGATACAATATGAAATAAGGTCAACCTCTCCTTAGTGTTGTGACCAAGCATTCTTCCAGCAATCTGAAACTAACACACAAAGGTTTCTCCTAGAGGAGATGTTGGTTAATATCAAGCAAACATATGCCTCTATATTCTCACATGCTATCAAGTATAATGCTACCGGCGATTGCTATCTCAGCTAAAAGTCATCGGCTTGTCATGTGTACCTTTGAATCTTGATTAATCAAACACAGACCTTGTCCTCAAGGTGAGTGCTTGCTTTTCTTCAGGGTCTCCTTCACTCCAAAGTGATGAGTGCTTTCTTCAACTTGTTTGTTGTACTAAGACAATCACGGCTATCTTGATAGAAGGTTAGGTTAGAGGGATAAGCTCTATGATCAACTTTAATTCTTCTAATAATTTGATCCTAGCTTCAGCAATGTCACAACAGCGATCCAAGATAATTTCATAACAAATAGATGCATGTGGGGAATAATCACACACAGGTTTGTATCATTCCTCGTGTTAAGAGACAAACGTATTATAGCATAGAAAAACCTGGAAAAGTACTCAACACCTTGAAGAGATCATTCAGATAATAAGCCTCTTGGGGGCAACCTCCTTTTACCCCATAAATGTTCAAGTCAAGATGATTCAAAGTAAGTATCTCCTTGGTATATATAGGAGACTAGGAGGTTCTAATGGCCTAATGAGCATAAATAAAATAACATTACTAATCTAAATTACACAGCTAATAATGGCCTAAAGTGACATAAATAAAATAACATTAATAATCTATTATGCCCCAATTAAAGGGTAATAAGCGATTTAGGGTTTAACATGCCCTTTCCCTTGAGACAAGTGTTGTCGCAATGCTTGAGTAACCATGGACCTTTCGTATAAAGACTCATCTTCCCAAATTGGAATCTTCAGTAGGTAGTTTCCTCCATTTTAGAGTATCTCATTAAAATGAATATATTCCTCGGTTAAATTCTTGTGTGGGTGATGGATCACGCTCCAATATGATTTTTTGCTTCCTCGTCAAGTTAAAGTATAGTTTGGTGGGATCTTAATGGCATAATAACCTTCTTTAAGCATGAAACATGGGCTTGGGTGTACTGTTGAAGATACGGCTGACTCCAATTTGTATGCCATAGTACCAATATTTTGCAACACCTTATAAGGGCATAGTACTTTGGTGATGGTTATTATCCTTCTTGGCTTTAGCAGGGGACATCTTTTGTTTGTATGGTTGTGGTCTTACAAATGCAATCCCTAAGGAAACTTCTTTCACTCTGATGTTGATACACTTGTTGTTTTCATGCGATTTGTGCCATGGTTAGGTTGTCCTTTAAGATTTAGGATGATATGTTGTTGATTATGCGATGGTATGCCTTGCTTGAAACTTAGATTTTCTTTTAGAAGAAGTGATGGAAGGAGGGTGGGTATCATAAAGTGCCATAAATGGTGTCATTTTGTTCCAGTATGAAAGTGTTATACCACCGATACATAGGGGTAACCATTTGAACCATTGTGTTTGTTGCTCGAGGAGACAAAACAACGAAGGTAGCCTTCAGGACTGTTTGTTCACTATCTCGGTTTGTCCATCAAATTGAGGGATGATAGGATGAGCTATGAGCCAATTGAGTACCCAAAGAAGAAAATAATTACGTCAAAAATGTCAGTGAATATGGGATCTCTATCAATTACAACAATCTTTGAGAACATGTAGCTTTGAACTATCTCTATGAATGCGGTGGAAAGTGTACTAACTTTGAAGGGATGAGAGAGTGCACAAAGAGATGGCATATGCCAGTGGAATCTATCAACAATCACCATGATGACACTTTCTTCCATTGATTTTGGTAACCCTTTAGTGAAATCCATGGAAACCTCCTCCCGGTAGTAGAGCTTGGGATGGATAATGGTTGTAAAAGACACGGGGTCTTAATTGTTTCCTGTATTTTGTTGTAAAACCAAACATTACGCCACAAACCTTTGAACATTAGTTTTAAGGTGTCCCAAAAAATCCTTCTTGACTCTATGGTAGGTTTTCAAAATCCGAGAGTGCCTCCTAAGGAGAGGTGTGCAATTCAATAGTACCTTTTGTTTGAGTTGGGGAGTTCTTACATAAATATAAGCGATCTTTTTCTACCATAGTGAATCGTTTCCATGTAAATGTATCCGTCTGCTGGAATCACCACTTGCAACCTTTGGATGAGAGTCCACACTTTTTTAGGTGTTTTCCATTCATCCCTTGCTTCTAATATTCAATCGGGTTGGATGATGAGATATTAGCACAAAGAAAGACCTCGACATCTTCATCCTTTGTTGAGAGTGCATCACGCCACAACATTTTGCTTCCCCTTTACATAGATGTTTCACGAAAATCATAGCCCAATATCTTGGTTACCCATTTTTGTTGTTCTTCTAAAGATAGTCTTTTTTCCAAAAAGTATTTTGGGCTATCATGATCTGATGCCCCGACAGCAGAGGAGTGCCCTCTGGAATTAGGTAAGGACGCCATTTTCAATGCATGTAGTATTGCCATCATTTCCCTTCTCATAAATGGGTTTGTGTAAAGTCCTTTCCCTTGAGTGAAATTAGACTTTCAAAAGCGGGGGCCTTCCTTCTTGAGACTGACACCAATTCCATTTCTAGAATAAATTGCAATAAAGGTTTTGTGGCAAGTGCAGGTGTGAGCGAGGAGCACACACATAACCTCTTTTAAGTTGGTTTAAAAGCTTTGGTACCTCACGGAGTCCATGAAAATGCATCCTTCTTAGTTGAGTGTCGTTAAAGGTCTTTGTTATTTTTCCATAGTTAGAACGAACTTGCGGTATTAACTTGTCAAACACAAAAATCTTCTAAGATTTTTTTAATGTTTTAGGAATAAAGATCCAGGTCCATCATGGCGCAATATTGTTGGGGTCTACCTTGACACCTTCATGAGATACAATATGACCCAAATACTCTGCCTCTTTTGCCGAAACATTTGGATGGTTTGGCATATAGTTGTTGCTCCTTTAGTAGTTGTAGCAACCAACCTGTTGCACACTTGATCTTCCCAAGATTTGTTATAGATTAATATATATCATCAAAAATACTAACTGTGTCCATGTGTTGAAGGAAGGACTTAAAAATGGAATTCATCAACCCTTGGAATGTGTGGAAAGTGCATTTGTAAAGATAAAAGGCATGACCAAAAATTCATGATGTGGCCTTCATGAGTTGAGAATGTTGTTTTGGGATATTTGCCTTCATTATGATGCGATGAGTACCTACGAGCGAAGATCCAATTTTGTGGAAATAGATTGCTCCATGTAGCACATCTAACAATTCATCAATCAAGGGGGTCAGGGCTTATCTTTAATGGTGATCTTGTTGAGCTCTCTATAATGCGGACACATACGCCATGGAGGTTATCTTTCTTGAATACCATTACCGCGGGTGCAGAGTAAGAACTTTAGCAGCTAAGATTTCAAGCTGGCCGGCGTCTAACATTTCTTCAACCATCGCTCAATTTCACTCTTTTGGGCATAGGGTATCGTATGGCACGATGTTAGAACACTCCAGGGTGGAGTGAATTTCATGATCATGAGATGATTTGAGTGGGTGGGAAGACCTTTGGGAGGAATATCTTCAAATACTTTGGAATGCTTATCAATGATCCTTTGGAGATCTTGAGGAATAGATGTCTTAGATGTTTGAACATATGGTAGGCATAGTTGTGCGTATGTCTGATGCCTTTTTCCAATAATTTTGTCATCTTGGATTTAGAGTTTATCACCTTACCGGGCTTCCACGTGATACCTCTCAACTCAATTTCTTTAGCCAATAAAAATTTCATGAAAAGTTCTTGAAGAATAAAATCCATTGTTCCCAATAGTTGTAACCATTGGATTCCTAATTGGCAGCCAGCACCACCCATGGGTAGCAATCATTGGACTATTCATTATGTTATTCCCCCATATTAAGATTGATCTTACATTTTCTGAGCAATTGATGGTTCCTCCATCTACTTGATCAGTACTTGAAACTATTTGGATATACCAGTAATTGAGATCTTTGGCTAATTTATGGTGGGGCAAATTATGATTACTTCCGAGGAGATCAATTAGGACTATGCTTTTTCTTTGATGTATGCTTGATCTTGAGGGGTTTGAGAATTTCATTTAAAATCCAATGCATTGCCGCGATATAAATTGGGAGTCCAATAGCCGGACAGAGAATGGATTCTACGTTTCTAAATCTTGAGATGGTTCTTGTTCTTCTTCTTCTTCTTCTTCACAATCTATGTAAAATAATTTCTTCACCACTACACTTATGTCCCTTTTTGTACTTGTTGTCACAATTAAAGCATAAACCTTTTGCTTTTCTTTTCCTCAATTGTTGAGGTGTCAACCTTGTAGAGTTGAGGTGTTTTTAGGAGAAGGAGCATTGTTCTCTATAGATGTTAGGATAGGTCCTTCTAGTAGCCATAGCCCAGGTATTTTTTACTCAACATTTCTTGCACCACCTTAAATTCTCTAATGATTTGGGTTCCCAAAGGGCGGAACCTCATGTTGAATGTTATCCTTTAAAGTTCCTATATAGATACATCAATCAAGTGCTCATCACGGAATATAGAGTTACCTTTATATTCAATCTTTGGAAGTTCTCAATTTGCTGTTGGTGGAACCCTTTTGCTTTGAGATTTATCAATTGGCTTCTGAAAGGTGTACTCACATTTATGAGTGTGATATCATTTCTTCCATGAACATTGTCAAAGTGACGAGTGATTTTCTTGAGAACAAACCATGATACCAAACAAATTGATTAGGTTCTAAATATAAAGAAGCAATGTGTGTACCTTTTGTGTATGTGGCACATTATGGAGATCAAAGAATTACTCCATATGAAGTATCCATGTGATGGGTCCTTGTCATCAAACCTCATGTCAATCTTAGGAACATGGTTTGTCTTCAAACCAAAGTTGGAGTTCTCCATTCTTGATTCTGTCCTTGTGTCCACATCATGAATTTCATGGTGCATTTTCACTTCAGTGTCTTCACGATGCAAGAATTTTCCAATACTTCATGATCTCCCCTTTTTAAACCATCTATCTTAGTATCCAACTTAGATTCCATTGTGAATCCATCTTAGTATCAATCTTCCATTGAATCATCAACTTAGCTTCCATTGAATCTCTTAATATCAGCTTGGCTTCTGTTGGTCCATCTTAATATCAACAGCTTCCATTGGATCATATTATTTTGCGGTTAATTTATGTCCCTATGCATTTTCTTCACCTTCATCAAGAGTCCAGTAGGATTTTTAAGGCTTATTTGGTGTAGAAGTTCCCTTTTGGTGGCATGTTGGCGGTATCACTTACGAACCTTGATTTTGAGGTGGTTGCTGGGCAATATTTGATATATTGTATCTCAGTTTGACCCTTACAGGTATGAAACTTTCAACTATGTCTTTCTGATATGTCTTCTCTGTAATTCCTCAGGTCTGATCAAAACTGGATGCGCCAAGTGGAATTTATGGCAACCCCCCACAACTTGCCAATTTTTAACCTTTCTAGGAGATATCACTTATATAGAATGCCCCACACAAAATAATTGATATAAATTTTGAAACTGGCACCCAAAATACTAAAGACTACCCACGATCCAATGCAACTAGTCTCAGAGAATTTGGATACTCTAGGAAGAAGTTATAATTGTTTGAACACCTTCTTGATGATACTAGTCAATAGGACTAGTCGATACCCTATCTTACGAGTGTATATATACAAAATTTAAGATGAGAAAGAATCTAGGGCTTTTTACCACAGCTACATTTATAATTTTTTGTAAATGGCCTCTGCGGAGTTGATGCGAGAAACGTCACAAAAAAAAATTATGTGAAAATTCCACAATGACTCATTTGGTTGGACAGGGCAGATCTTGTACAAGATGTATCTCGAAAAGTATAAGGCCTAGGGCGTTTTTAACCCAGCATTACCTTGATCGTCTTATAAATACCCTCAAACACGCTCCTTAAAACGTTGTAGAAAAAATTATAGCGAAAATTCCGATTGTCTCGGATGTGGCGTGAAAACCCCAAGACGAGCTCGTACATATTTGAGACCAAACATCAATATAGCATGGAAAACCCTCGGGAAAAATTACTCCAGCATGTAGAAAGAGATAATTTGGATAATAAGCCTCTTGGGGGCAACTTTCCTTTTTACTTCAATGTTCAAGTCCAAGATGATTCAAAGTAGAAAATGTCTCCTTGGTATATAGGGACTAGGAGGTTTGTGGACTAAAGAAGGCATAAATAAATAACATTACTAATCTAAATTACAACTAATGTCCTAAAACCCGACATAAATAAAAATAACATTACTAATCTAATATGCACCCATTAAGTGGTAATGAGCCAATATTAGAGATAACACTTTCCTACGAATGTGTTGGATCTTGAGATCATGCGGATCTATGGCAAGAGATCCCTTCTCTGCAAATACTCTTTAGGTTTAACGTAAACATATGTGAGTACATACTGCAAGATGACATTTGCGGTAGTGGCTCCACATGCAGTAGCGGTAATCATTACCAACTCTTAGAAAACTTCAAGGTGATTGCAACTGGTTCTAAGACTACAAATGCAACTGCAACTACAACAAGTACTGCAACTGCAACTTAGGGTTTTATGAAACCCTAATTTTCAAGCTTCAAGTTTTGAAAATCTGATCGAGGTGATAGATAAGCTAAGGCGTGAGTTAAGCTGGTGCAATCAGGGCTGAAAATCCAACTTACCCCTAAAATTTACAGATCTCTGTGGTTCTAGGCTGGCGAGATGCCGGTTTTGGGTACATAGAATTTTCTGGTACTTATGGTGCCACACGGTACTCGGTTTTCTGGTTTTACGGTACTTTTGTGAAACTAGGGACACTTTTACGGGAGATCTAATATAAAGGTGTGCTCTAAGTGCCAAAAAATGATCCTTGGGGGAGGGTGGAAGCTTTCTAGGTAGTTAGGGAGTTGAAATTCACTTTTGCAAAACCCTAATTTTTGAATACGGTAAATGTGACGTTTTTCCTGCGCAGTGTAACATAAAGTTGAACCGTTCATAGTGTGTTTGGCCTTCTGGGTTAACAAGTGGATGAGCGTAAGAACACGGATGTGAGCTGCATCCCAAAGAGACACAACATTTATCACAGGAAACCCTCTAGGGAAGAAAACCAGACAAAAGCTTTTATCATAAATAAACATACAATGTTAAAGAGATAACTCAAACCAATCTGAGATAGTCCTCCCCCAAGAGATGTGCCACTCTTCTTAGCCTCTCCAACTAGTAATTGCGACACCAAATAGCTTATACAATGTTCAAGAGATAACTCAAACCAATACAGATAGTCCTCCCCAAGAGATGTGCCACTCTTCTTCGCCTCTCTCCAACTAGTAATTGCAGCTTGCCTCATAAGATAATGAGCAAGTGAGTTATGTGTTAAAGTGAGGCACTAGCCTCCTATATATATAAGACTGGAACGTGTGAAAGGGTTTCACTGGTAGGGCCGACCTCTCACTCTGGGTGGGTAAACCCATTTTTAAATTAATTTCGGGTCTCAATAATAATTGTTGGGGCCAAATTCTTATCCTACCCATTATAATTGTCAAATGACCAATCCGCAAAAGGGGATTTGGTCCTAATACAATTACCGACATGATTAATCCACAATGGGGATTAATCCTAATAATAAAATAACAATAATAATAAGAATGCTCTTCACAGTTACATTATTTCAACAGGGTGGTCTCCCGGACCTTTTCTCTGCTTCAGTCTTTCATTTTTTTGTATGTAAGGTCTCTTTGTTTGGTGGGGGCCTTTCCATATCCTGTGGGACTTTTTCAGGATTTCCCTTCTTTTGTGCTTCAGGTTCGAAGCCTGGGGGAATACTTTCTTTCTCCTAGGGGAGGGTGATTGCTTATCCTTGCAGTACTTGGGGTAGACCACTCTGTCTATGCTTCTGAAAGGTCTGAAAGCTATCTTGCAGGTCAGACGACAATGTATGTACTCGTTCTAACACCTCTTTATAAGTCTTAGTCCCTTTGAACATGTCATCCCAAGGGGACTCCTCATGTTCATATGCTTTCATATTTTAGTGTATCAAGTGTTTTTTCACTGGTTGATAAGGGTCATGCCTTTTGTACTCAATATTTAACAATTTGACTTCTTCGAGTGCTTCTGCTTCCACCTTGGAATGGCCCAAATTTTGTAGTGAAAATTTCCCAATGTGCACAGGGAAGATTGGCCAAGACTTCTTTTGAGTCGCCTTTAGCTCTATTCTAATACTGCCTTTCACTATTTGGTGTGCTACTTCCCTACACACCAGTCTATCTGGCAGGAATTTTGGAAGCCCATGAGGGGGGATTGAGCACCCATAAACCATGATGTAGGAGAATCTTTCTTCAATGAACCAGTCTGCTATTGGCTTGAGGTTTTTTGAAACTGTTTCAAAAATGTGAGGAGGGTCACAGCCAAAAAACTTTTTATGCATTGGTATTACCATGAAATGAAAAATTTCGTAAAATGATTTTTTTGCGTTTCCTTCCCACAAATCAGAGTTATACTCGTGAATGGGTTCGAGGCAAGTTATGTTCCAACTCCAATTCATCAGGGGGAATGGAGTCATAAAACAAATTGCATCCATGATGTATGCCGACATGTAAAAGGCTACCAGTTGACCTCGGGATCTTGCAAATTTGTAATATGAAACCTCTTTGGCTATGTTAGTGGATAAAATCTTGTCCCAGTTGAAACTATATCCTTCTAATGCTTCCTCTAAAAAGGGCAGCCATTCTGCGGGGAAATGACAGGGATTCTTTTTGCCAAAGATTCTGCATAGCATCATGGCTACATAAACCATGTACTCATTCAAATAAGTTGTGGCATAAATTCTATGGGTATCAGCCCTAAATTTTGATGGACATCTCCACCATCCTTTGATTAAATCAGGGTAAGTTTTGTCTGCCTCGGTGCATTCCTTTCTCTGAAATTCAGCTATAAATTTAGCATTGTAAATGAATTTAGGATTGGGTGAGAGTTTGTAAATAACCTGGATATGTTCAGGTCTGAATGAGCCAATAATGGCCCCTTGATCATTTAAAATGTTTCTCATTGGAATATCAACCTTCTCTAAAGCCCAACTGATCATGTTGTTGTACACCATGAGCCGTGGGCGTGTTGCAATCTTGTGAAGTTATGGTATTTATACGTCCTGAAGGTGATTCTCGGAATCATTAGGGGAATTTTTTATCTCGTAGTCTAGATTTTCATAGATTTGTCTCCATGATTTGATCAAGTCGATAGCATGTGGCATGGTGTCAGATATGACATCTCCCTCCGGGCTAGAAATCTTAGTTGTATCTTCACTCTTCTTGGGTCCCTTATTTGGTTCCATAACTTTCGTATTGCAATGAAAACCTATCACAGAAGAGAGGTGTGTAAGCTTAGTTGGATGCGACTTACTCCTGATAGAAAGAGAAAGAATAAGGTTCAAAACACAGAACTTTAATTTTCCTTTAACTCATTTTATGGTGAATGTATTGATGCCTCTGCCAATAATTTAATACCTTTAATGCAGAGAATATTTATGATATACGCATTTGTGTCACATAAATCACCAGCTATCCATTATTAAGATGGTCATATTTCATTGATTCTAAAATCAAAATTCGAAAGATCTCGTTTAACGGAACCTGAAAAATGAAAATACCTAAGAAGTTTAATTACCATTAAATGTATTTTTAAAACGAAGTTAGTTCATTTTAAACATTGATTTTGAGTTGAGAATTAGCGTTCTGGGGTTTCGGGGATCTCGCTTACATGAGGTATGTCACCACTAAACCCTGAATCCTCAAATCACGATGAGATTAGTTTGGGCCTTAGCTTTTGTATTGAGTCGGGACTTCACGTTTTGGGGTTTCAAGGATCTCGCTTACATGAGGTATGTCACCACTAAACCCCAAATCCTGAAATAGCGATGAGATTAGTTTGGGCCTTAACTTTGGTATTAGTAATTTAATTAATCAGGATCAAGAACTAACTTCCATTTTTTCAGGAAATTGGGGATCGGGATTTTGCGATTTGAAATGTATTAAAAACGTGTTGTTCTGAGTGAACCCGAATCCCGAAAGGTTAAAAGATTGTTAATTAACTCCTTTAGGGTTTTAATCTATCGTGACTAAAATTACTTTACAGAACGTGCGTCGAGACTTTAAAAACACTTGAGCTTTCTACCTTTTATTATTAAAAAATAAACCCATTTCGGGATTTCGGTACCAGAATTTTGGGACTGATAGCGAGGATTATATCTTATGAAAAGTCGAATGCCGAAAAATAAAATTTTCAGTCTTAGAGGTAAAAACTTTTAGACCTGGTTTCAACAGATGTATTTGGTGAATAATCGACCAGACATTTTCTTTGTCATGAACATGTTAAGCTAGTTCCATGTGGAACCTAGAAATTAGCATTAGATAGTTTCGAATCACATTTTGAGACATCTTCGTGGGACACTGAATTATGGTTTGACATATTCCTCAAATAGTGATGTACAACTACGTGGATTTACTGATTCAGATTGAGAAGGGAGTGCAGATAATATAAAGAGTACTTTTGGTATATATTTCAGTTTGGGATATGCTATGATATCATAGGATAGTAGGAAATATATGTATATTGCATTCATCACTACAGAAGAAGAGTATATTGTAGCTTATGAGGCTTGCATAGAAGCAGTATGGCTCCATAAGTTGGTTTCTGGACTATTTGATCAAGTGTTGGATTCAACTGTGATATATTGTAGTTGGGTGAAGCTTTCAGAGAACCTCATGTTCCATGATAGGTCAAATCATATTGAGATCAAGTACTATTTTATTCTTGATAAAGTCTAGAAGGGAGAAGTGGTTCTCCAGTACATCTCCACTGATGAGAAAATAGATGATATTTTGACAAATCCTCTTTCCAAGATGAAGTTTTCATGCTTGAGGGATAAGTCGGGACTCGTGGATATTTCTCCCTTGGTTGAAAGGGAGGAGATCACTTCCTCAGTTTGGAGGGAGTGTTGATATATGGCATCATGGATAGTCAGTGTGTTGGTGGAAATACATTCTCTCTGTGGAGAATGGTCCGGGTTGAAATATTATTAATTGGTATCATGTTATTACATCTTAGATATGATGCTTCAATGTGATTATAGTAAAACTTAGATATAACACAAAGGTCCTGAGATGCATCATGATAGTACATCCTAGATATGATGGATTATCATCATGATAGTACAGCTTAGAGATGATGCATATGTCTGAGTCACGTCATTCTATCACAACTTAGATATGATGCAATATCATCATTCTAGTATATCTTAGAGATTATTCAGATGACTCACATCATTATAGTACAACTTAAAGATGGTGCATTGACACCATGCTAGTATTTCTTAGAGATGATGCACATCATGTCAGTAAAAATTAGATATGATGCATTCGCATCATGCTAGTACAACTTAGGGATGATGTAGATGACACTCCACATCCTATCGGTACAACTTAGATATGATGCATTCACATTATGCTAGTACGTATTAGAGATGATATAGTGGAGAGGATGGTTCTTGTAGCCATTGTGGGAAATTCAACATTTGTTGGGAAAACTATTCTTCAAGACATATGTTTGGATTAGAAGAATGGTCCTTGTATCACTTTGTTGAGTGAGCCAATTATGCGAGACACTCTATTGAGTGAACTGAGTTCAACACATGACTTATTCAACATCATTCTAGTTTACTCGGATGGAGTATGGCCTCGAGAGATGATGCAGACAATGATATGATTTGATGACACGAGACTATTGTACTACATGGTGATAGCTTGTGTAGATATTAGTTGATTGCAATGGAGACTATATGTCTCTGGACAATAGCTATGTACTATTGTTGTGGATGTGTTCCATTGGTAGTGACTGTATGTCACTAGATAGTAGTTGTGTGCTACTAGGAGTGGTTGTATACCACTAGATAGAAGCTGTGTATTTCTATGGATCGACATTGTTGAGATATATTAGATCGAATTGTAGTAATTGTGTACTACTATTGGATTTCCATGGAGACTACCAGTAGTGTTGAAGAATTTTCCTAGGCTGGTGTGCCAACCATTATTGATGGAGGTGATTTCCAGATAGATGCATATTGATGATGATGCACATGACTTGATCTACGTGATCATGAGATAGCATGCGTGGCTATGATGATGCTACCTATATAATGGTATACAAGACTATGTGAGCCTTACCCATGCCATGTGAAATGGATGGATGTGTTTGAGATTATTAAATTCAATACGTCCCTAGATAGGAGGGAGTGTTGATATTATGGTATCTTCGGGAGGTATCAACCTCCATGTGTAACCTATGACTAGATTAGAATATTTTGAAAGCCATAGAAACCATAAACACATGTGTAAAAACCCTAGAAGACAAGTCGGCTCAAGAAAATAATTATTATTAAAGTATTAGATTCTAAAAGGACAAGTCGACAAAGACAAATGAGAAGAACCACTATAAATAAGAGATGATATAGCTCATTTTTATACACTCACTTCACCCAGTCAAGGATAGCAAAAGTTTGGAGTTGCAGCTGTAAGATAGGAAGGTGGATACTTTGTATTGTTTCTTGGTCTCTCTCTCTAGCACCATCTAGCCTAATATCTACACCCTACCTTCTAGTATCTTTTGGTGGTATTATTGGTGACACTACTGGTGGTATTATGATATTCTTGGTGGTATTCTAGGTAAGTTCAACTACAACTGCCAAAACTTCATCTGCAAGTGTTATAGCTGAGTGTTTTTATTTTTTTGTGTCTTTGGGAATTTTTGTCTGGTGAGCTATCTTTGAAGAAATATGTGCTCTCTTGGTTATATGTTGGTTCTAGTGTTGCTTCCAGAATCATTCTATATAGAAAAGGTTATGGTGCTTGGGGATGGTTGCGTGCTTATGGTTAGGTGAATATAGTAATATTGTCTATGGTAAAATGAGCACATCAAATATTTAACATCAAGACCCCAAGTCTCCTACTAGTATTAGTCATACAAAGTCAACATTGGAAAGAGGTTTCAGTGGATTTTATTATAGGTCTACCCAAATCTGAAGGAAAGAATGTAATCATTATAGTAGTGGATTGACTCATAAAGTATGCCCATTTTTTCTCTTTCTCATCCTTTTAAATCAAACACAATAAACGCAAAATTCATGGAGACAATTTAGATAGGACATGCATTAATGGAGTGTTAATTTGAAATGTACATAAAGTATCAAATTCAAATTTTAAACATGAGGTCACATGTGTGATAGTTTGAAATTTAATGAAGTATGCTTGATCTGTATTTATGAGAAGAACAAAATGAATAAGATATCGAATACAATAACATAAAGATACAAAGAACAACAACAAATATCCAGTGAACAATAACTTCTATTGAATAAATAAAATAGGCTAAAACTTTAAAACTACATAACTAAAAAAAACTTGCTCGAATGGTGGTAGCTATCTCTGAGAAGAGATGTGGATATTATGCTCATATGTCTAAGAAGAATTATTAAAATGAGGCTCTATAGGCATTTCTAACATTACTCATGAATTCCAAAACCCTAGACATCCAAAAACCTAACCCTAGGAGATGAAATGCCAAAAGTTGTGAGCCTTGATGGGTAATTTGGTACCTCAAATTCTCGGGGTTGTAACTTTTGCATACAACCTCCGTTTTAGGTGCGTGGTAGCTCGTTGGAAAGGTATTCTTGAGAAAAACACATTATTCCATCAAAAGTTGACTCCGTCTATACTTTGACTATGGAAAGCAAAAAAACAATTGTTTAGGGCCCCAAAAAGGCCCCAGAAGTACAAAAAGATGTGCTGACATGAAAAATTCCAAAATAATCCAGTTGGATTAGGTAGGTAGCCACTAGCCTCCACCTGGAAGATGTGCAGGGATTCATATATCCCTGAAAGTTTAGAACCCACAATTACAAATAAGTACAAAAGAACGTGCTAAACTAAAAACTGTCAAGAGAAGTGAGTTGGAATAAGTGGGTGGCCACCAATATCCACCTGGATCAGTCCTCCCCCATTAGGAAACAATGGTATCCATTGCATTGAGTTCCCCCATTAGGTGAGAAAACTTCTGGTGAATTTAGCCATGGGTGATCCACTTGACTTGGTGTAGGAGTTGCCCTACCTTGAAAACTTGTTAAAGATGGATCCTCTACAGGAGAGTGCCCTTGACCTGTGTGTCCACTGTCTGATCAGTGGATGCCTATTCCATGCAGTCAGGGTTGAGCTCTATTGGTGTCATTTGTTTTGTGGTCTTTGAGGTGTCCAATAATGGTGGAAAATATCACCAAAGGAGGTCCACGTGGAACATTGGGTGCAAGACAAGGAAGGGTGGAGTGTTGATCTCAAAATCATTGCTACCCATAGCATTGGTGATAGTGTAAGTCCCATAGAGAAGTGAGCAAAGCTTCCAATGGGGCCCTGTAAGGAACTCTTTTTACAAATGTAACCAGACCTTGTCTCCCACATGAAACTGGTGCAGTACCTGGTGTTGATCATGGTGCTTCTTGTACTTAGCATTGGATTTCTACAAAATATCATGGACCTATTGGAAGATGTGCTAAATCCTCTCAATAAACTAGGTGGATTTGTTGGCCTCGGACTGAACATGGGAAGATTCTTCCTTTTTGGTTGCAAGAGGTAGTGCAATATCAATGGGACCCAAGGGTTGGAATCCCAACCCCACCTGAAATGGGCTATGGTTGATGGAGCTATGGAGAGATCTTTTGTAGTTTTGTTGAATATAGGAAAGACTCTCATCCCATGTACATGAATGCTTAGAGTTGTACATGCTCAATTTGTGCACAATAATCTGATTGGAGACCTTTGTCTGGCCATCGGTTTGGGGGTGGAAAGCAATGGATTTAGTGAGCTTAGTGTCCAACAGTGACCAGAAACTTGAAAAAAATGTTTTGAGGAACCTACTATCCTGATCAGAGATGATGGTTTGTGGAACCCCAAAATGGACCCACACTCGTTCAAAGAAGAGTTTGGCAGTATCTACTGTTGTGATGCTCTTCTTCCAGGCTGTGAGAATGGCCATCTTCGAAAACCGATCAACTACCACAAATACACAATCATTTCCTTGCTTGGTGGATAGAAGGATAGATATGTAATCCGTTGAGATGGATTTCCAAGGCCTCTCGGGAGTAGGAAGAGGGGTGTATAAGCCTTGCTTCTTGATGGCTAGCTTGGAAATGGCACAAGTGGTGCAATATCTGATATACTTGTTGACATCCTATTGAAGCTTTGGCTAATAAAAATGTTTTTGTAGAATGGACACATTTTTATCATGCTAAAATTTCTTGTCATCCAACTGTAGTGAGACTCCCAAATAATATTTGCATGTTCTCTTGCAGGAACACAGAGATGGACCAGATGGCATAACAATCTATCCTAAATGTGAAAATTGGTGGCATTCCTGCATGTACACAAGAGCTTATAGGTGGTGGTGAAGTTAAGATCTTGTTGATAAAGTTGGGGCCACTGAGATGCCTCATTCCCATAAGAATGGAGCATGGTGGTGAGTGCATCCACGGTAGTTCGACTAAGGTAGTCAACGACACAATTTGTGCTCCCTGTATTATACTTGATGTTGAGATGGAACTGCAACATGTAGGTGGACCACTTTTGATGGCAATCATTCTGCAACTTCCCCTGGTTTTGTATGAACTGCAAAGGCTTGTGATCAGTGTGGATGATTGTCTCCTTTACTAAAATGTAATGTTTCCATTGACAAAAGGAGTGTACAATGGAATAAATTTCCTTTTCAAGGTGGGATATTTCTGTATAGTATCTGAGAGTGTCTCACTATGGTATGCTACAAGATGACTATGTTGAGTGAGAATTGTGCCTACAACACAGTCAGATGCATCCATCTCAATATCAAATAGTTGTCGAAAATCAGGTAAGGAGAGTACTGGAGCTAATCACATGTGATTCTTCAGATCATAAAATGCTCGTTTTTGTTCCTTTCCCCACGTTAACTTTTCCCTACCACCACCCTTGGTCACTTGGTTGAGGACCCATACAATATGGGAGAATCGCAGCATGAACTATCGGTAGAAGTTTCCAAGTCCCAAGAAGCTCCAAAGCTTGGTTAGTGTGGTTGTGGTTGTCCAGTCACAAATGACTTGGATCTTAGTTGGATCAACATGTACCTCATGCTCAAGAATAATGTAGCCCAAGTATTGGACCATGTTCAGTCCAACATTTTTCCAAGTTGTCATATAGCTTGTGTTGTTGCAGAGTGCTCAAAATCTGTTGAATATGTTGCATGTGCTCCTCCCAAGTTTTGTTGGATATGAGGATATCATCCAAATATGTCACCACAAAAGAGTTGGTGAAGGTTCTTAATACATCATCCACCAACCTCATGAAAGTGGTTGGTGCATTTGTTAAGCCAAATGGAATGGCCATCCATTTGAAGAGACCTTATTTAGATTTGAAAGTTGTCTTCCATACATCAGTTGGTTTGATGGGAACTTGGTGGTATCCATACTTTAGGTCAATCTTGCTGAAGAAATTTTACCCCTTTAGTTGGTCAAGAAGGTCATTAATTCTAGGAATTGAGTACCAGTTCCTAACTGTGATTTTTTTTAATTCTCTGTAATCAATGTAGAGCTACCAGGTGTCATATTTCTTATGCACGAGTGCAATCAAGCTTCTGCAAGGGGAGAAGTTGGGTATGATGTGCCCCTTTTGAAGCAGTTCTTGGATATGATGCTTAATTTTGTCATTTTCCATCAGTGAGAAATGATAGAATGTTCCATTAGGAAGAGGTGCACCGAGGGTTAGATCAATTGGATTCTTGACTTGGTAGTGTGTGGGTACCCCGGTGGGTGACAAGAAGATGTCTATGTACTCTTCCATGATCCCTTCCACTTGCTTCTACTATAAAGAGAGGCTATGTGTAGAGGCCATAGATGTGGCGGTGAACTTATGCTTACTATGAGCATGAATCAAAAATAAGAGGAACTTCTTGATTTGTGAAATGACCTTATTTCATTTCTTAGTAGATATTAAGGAAATAATGGTAGGTGGTGCTACCTCTAGTATCCTATACAATTGTCTACACAAAGTAATAATAACATTATGGGGTCTAGAATCATACACAACATGTCTCTTCCAAAAATATGGTTGTCCTAAAATAACATCACAAACTTCAAGGGGAGAAATATCACACAATACCTCTTATTTGAAAGCATTGATCTTGTAGGGAAAATGAAACTATTGTCTCATGCAAAGATCTCTTCCTTAGAGAATCCAGCCAATGGTGTAGTGATATGGGTGCGGTGTCGTCAGCAATACCAACTGATGATTTTTACTAAGATCTGGTTCTTCTGACTGTCGCTATCAACAATGAAATGAACTCAAGCCCCCTTTAACAACATTTGTGATTGAAACAGGTGTTCCCCTTCCTATAGTTCTTCTAGTTCACTTGGATGGAATTTGGAGGTAGAAACAATAGCACTCGGTTCAACATCGATAATCTTCTTCCCTCCTTCTAGATTTTATTTGGATTCAGAATCTACCTCTGACTCAGAATATTTCAGCTTGCCCATCAGTGACTGCTTGGAGCGACAGTCTTCAGTGTTGTGCCAAGGGATTTTATGGTATTCACACCATTTACCCATGTCCTTCTTTTGCATTATCATTACCTTTCTTATGTTGTGTCTTTGACTGGTTTTCCTAAGAGTGGCCATCTTTTCATTGTCCCTTATTTTTTGGGTTGGGGCCACCTTTTCCCTACCTCGACTATGAGGAGTTTGTAGATCCAAACTCTCACATCTTCTACTTAAATTTCTACTTGATCTTGACATCATATGCGATGTAAATAAACTCCATTTCTATTTGAATTTATTTATGTGGACATTCACGATATTTGAGCACCATATTTTGCTCAGATTCTTTGATACCCAATTTGGTGCATAGGGTATGTAAAATATTGGTGAAATACCGTACTGTTTGCTCCCTTTCCTGATGCAAGGTAGTCCATCTTTTGTATTGGTCCTCGTACCTTCCAATAGGGTAGTATTGTTCTTTAATAGAATCCCTAAAGGAATCCCCTGTGGGGGATACCACAAATATTGCATATTCCTCTATGGCCCTTTTCTTAGAGTAAGTATCCCACCATTCATTAACATGGGGGATGGCCTTGAGGAGTGAAAAAGTAATCTTTTCCCTATCAGAAAAATTATGGACCGAAAAATACCCTTCGAGAAGATTCATCNTTGCATATTCCTCTATGGCCCTTTTCTTAGAGTAAGTATCCCACCATTCATTAACATGGGGGATGGCCTTGAGGAGTGAAAAAGTAATCTTTTCCCTATCAGAAAAATTATGGACCGAAAAATACCCTTCGAGAAGATTCATCCATTTATCTACAACATCCGCATCTATCAGTCCTTCAAATAATGGAATATCAAAATTTACCTATACCTAGAATGGGATTGCATGGTCGATTGATGAATATGTGTCTGTTGTGGGAAGCCACCGAAGGATCTGTGCAAAGTTTCCCATCACTCCGTTCCTTTGTCACGCAAGGGATTACTCAAGCAACATTTTAAAAGGATCTACTACTCCATCATATTTATTTTTTTCCCCCATGGGTTGTTTTCAGGCTTGACACAGTCGATCTTGCAAAGGCTCGACCGATTCAAGTCCAAACTTCTTGGACCTAGATCTTGTCAGGGATATGCACAAAGAAAAATAAATGAAGAGCAGATCGTTGTGATACCACCGATCCAGATTTATGAGAGGAACAAAATGAATAAAATATTGAATACAATAACACAAATATACGGAGAATAACAACAAATATCCAGTGAACAATAAATTCTATTGAATAAATAAAATAGGTTGAAATTGTAAAACTTTAGAACTGAAAACAGCTTGCTCGAATGGTGGTAGTTATCTCTAACAAGAGATGTGGCTGCTACACTCATCTGTCTGAGAAGAATGATTAGAATGAGGCTCGAGAGGACTTTTTAACATTACTCATGCATGCCAAAATACTAGACATCCAAAAACCTAACCCTAGGAGATGAAATTCCAAAAGTTATGTGGGATGGGTAAGTTGGTACCTCAACTTCCCAGGGTCGTAACTTTTGCATACGACCTTTGTTTTAGGTGAGTAATATCCCATTGGAAAGGTATTATCAATAACTACACATTATGTTGTCAAACTTTGACTTTGTATATAGTTTGACTGTGGAAATCCAAGAAAAACATTGTTTAGGTCCCCAAAACAACCCTAAAAGTCTAGAAAGATGTGCTAACAAAAAAAATTCCAAAATAAACCAGTTGGATTAGGTGGGGGACCACCAGTATCCACCTGGAATATGTGTAGGGATTTATACATCCTCAGAAGTGTAGAACCCACAATTACAAAAAAGTACAGAAGAACCTGTTAAACTAAAAACTGTCAAGAGGAGTCAATTGCAATAGGTGGGTGGCCACCAATATCCTCCTTGATCAATGCTCTATGAATCATGCCTACTTTAAAATTGGGAATTTTCTTTACTATCTAAGTACAAACTGACTTTGATATTGGGTCCAATGAAAAAATCAAGGAATGAGTTCATGTGGAGAAGACCCAACTTAACCATTGGGACTGATTGAGAAATTGGGATCCCATATCACAAATATTTTTAAAGGAAGACCTGATTTCAATCGAATTCTAAAAAAATGACTTCACTAATGAAAAATGTATGGAAATGTGTTTCCACACATGTGAAAATGTTTTCACACATGTGAAGATTACAAAATATACTTTCACATGTGAAAGCACAGAGTTGCGAGCAAGCCAATTGGGAAATCAAGACTGACTAAGAAATCGAGACCCCATGACACTACATTGGTAAAGGGAAGGGATTATCGGGAAATTAAAAATGATAGCTAAATTGGGGCCTATCCAAAAAAAATTAGTGATATGACGACCCTATTTTCGAGTTTTGGCGTCATCATCAAACAATTTTTGAAAATAAAATATCTAGGGAAAACATATCGAACAAATATGAAATTTTGCATAGTGAGTATGAATACTGAAAAGAGGGCTTGATTTGGATATAGATGTTGATTTAAAAATCTAGAAAAGGTAACATCAACTGATTGTAAAGAAGGCCCAATTTTGAAGCCATGTACAATTATAAAATCAATTCTCATCCTTTAATATCTAAGTGTAGGCTTGATTTTGAGATTGGGTCCGATAAAAAAATCAAGGGATGAGTTTGCATGGAGGAGACACAAATTGAACATTGTGACCAATTGAAAAATAGGGATACCATATATTTGTAAAGGAAGAGTGATAAAGAAATCATGATCACGATTTGATGATCGGTCCTGATCTAGATATTAGGAACTAAAATAGTTCGAACCATAGAAGGAAAGAAATCAATGTCTTTTAAGTAATAAATATCAAGAAAAGGCTACATGAAAACTTGACAAGTGAAGCATGGAAACCAATCTAACTTGATGAATTAAAAGAAACAAATAATTAAGTAAGGATATAAAGAAAAAAAAGTGTATTTGTAACTAAAAAGAAAGAAGCATATCCTGACCAGTGACAAAAGTGGGGTCCCAATGTTTTTTCAAAACTTGAGGGGTCCTTGAGGGCTCAACATATTTCAATGTTTGGTTATAGTTTTGTAGCTAATGGGAGTGTTGTAGAGTATAGAGACATGATTTTTGGATTCTCTTATATATAGGGAATTGACCTTGGTGAGAATATTTCTCTAGTTACCAAAGTATTCTCTGGAGATGAGGGAGTTAACCATGTTTAGGTTGTTTCTTCCATTCCTAGAGGTTTTGAGGTACATGAGAGATATGCTCATGTTAATAGGTTGTTAATATACCTACACGGGTTATTTTTTGTTTCACAAGCTTCGTATTTCAGGATTAAGGAATTGACTTGTACAATTATTTTTCATTGTGATTTTGATGAACCTAATCCACTTGACTTCATATTGTTTGGAGATATGATTACCATTGCATGATGTTATTAATAGTTCATGACGTTGTGTCAAATGACTTTGGTCAGAGATGATGACTTAATGAATGATCGAATTTGGTTGATTTATTAGGATTTGGGGTTATGTTCCTTTAGATTCACAGGTGATTAGTGTTATTTGGATTATCAATATGTTGTGATAACATTTTATGTTGATGGATATAGTGATACTTCTATAAAACACAATACAGATATTATGGAATAGTTGGATACTATGGTGAGTAGAGATGTGATATTTGATGAGGATGTGAGGTATTTCAATTCATAGGGTTATCCTTCCATGATTGAGAAGAATGAGGAGGTTGTTGTTCTAGATATGGATTCAAATACTTGAGATGATTTAGATTCAAAATGATATAAGGTGATATTATATGTGGAAATTCCCTAATCTACTACTCCATCTCATAGGAAGTTGAGATGAATTCCTTAGACATGATAAGAGGAAGAAGACCATGTAGGAGCACTCAAAATTATTGTGAGTATGAGTATTACACCTAGGAGATATGATACTAATGTTGTAGTAGTTTCCTCCATCCATGAGACTTCCAAATATCTTTAGGAGGATAGGTTTCATGCCTTAATGGAGAGTGATGTTAGGTAGATAGCAGCATACCATGTGACTACAATAGTTATATATTTTTAGGTTGTATGTTTGGTTTAGTTGTACATGGATTAAAAAGTTGTTGGTAAAAACACTTTCCTTGTAAAGAGGGAGTGTTATCTTTTGGACTTACTCCAAAAGTGTTTACACCATGTTAAATTTATTTAATGAGTAAAATATGTTGACACTCATTATGAAAACACCAGTTAAATTTTATAGATGATCAAATGTGATTTATAATTTGTATGTAGTGCATTCATGTCAATAAAATTATCTATAAAAATTAGTTGAGTGTTCTCTTAGAAAATTGGTCTCAACCAAGACATTGATATAAAGAGAAGGAGTAGCTCGAGCGAGATGCAAATAACCCTTGGAAATAGGTAGGACTAAGGAAGTTGTAACAAAGGGAAACTTTTGGAACACCTCCACCTACACAGTAGAGTCCTACATCAATTAGTTGAAAGAGAATTCCCTCTGAAATGAAATCATATACTCAAGAGATTGCTTAGTATAATTTCTAGAAATCCACTCAATCCCAAGTAGAAATCCACATTAGTAGATTCCCATTTCTGCATAAATATGATGACAACAAAAAAAACAAAAAACATTAAATAAATAAATTCATATTGTGATATTATTAATTCATACCCTACCCTAAAAGTGCATAAGACTCCTTTCACTTGGAGTTTTCCTCCACTTACTTCCATATTTTTATGACAAAGAAAAAGAAAACAAAGAGTCATAATATCATGTTGGATACCTAATATCCCTCAAAGATTGCAGAGAGAGAGATTACACATTTTTTTAATTACACTCAATGTAAAATGATGGTATCAATTTATGTAGTTTATTTTTTTATCATTATTAATGTTAATTATTTATAATTTTATTGTTTCTACCCCTTGTCTAAAGGATCTTATAAAAAAAAATTAATATATTAAATATTAAAGTTTTTCTTATTAAGTTATCTATAAGGGGTCTTATAAAAAAAATTAATATATTAAATATTAAAGGAGTCTTATAAAAAAATTAATATATTAAATATTAAAGTTTTTCTTATTGGGTTATCTATAAGGAGAGGTTGTGTATGTGATTTAAATATATTGAGTGTCCTAGACACTTTTAGTATCCATCAAATTTCCAAAGGAGAGGTTGTGTATGTGATGTTGTTAAGGTCCTAACCCGCACATGGGTAGATTAATGTATTCGGATGTAATAAAGGTCAATATTAATAAGACCTTTCAATAAAAGATAATTAGGCGGATGTAAGAAGACCTAATAGAAGCTTCCGCTTCTAGAAGGATCAATTACACTCAATGTAAAATGATGGTAATTAAATTTATGTAGTTTATTTTATTATTAATGTTAATTATTTATAATTTATTGTTTTACCCTTGTCTAAGTGATCTTAAAAAATTAATATATTAAATAATAAAGTTTTATTGTTATCTATAAGGGGTCTTATAAAAAAAATTAATATATTAAATATTAAAGGAGTCTTATAAAAAATTTATATTAAATATTAAAGTTTTTTCATTGGGTTATCTATAAGGAGAGGTTGTGTATGTGATTTAAATATATTGAGTGTCCTAGACACTTTTAGTATCCATCAAATTTCCAAAGGAGAGGTTGTGTATGTGATGTTGTTAAGGTCCCAACCCGCACATGGATTACTATTCGATGTAATAAAGGTCAATACAATATGACCTTCAATAAAGATAATGATGGATGTAAGAAGACCTAATAGAAGCTCCTTCTAGCGATCTTCATCTAGATGCTTCTTTTTATATAAATAGGAGTTTCGAGGGTAAGAGAACCCCAGTTTTGATATTTTGTAATAGAGCTGCCGATTGGAGGTTGCCTCTCTCGGAAGAGGCCTCCGTGGAATATTGGTGCTATCTGAATCATGTTATTTCTGTTCAAGCGCTATTTCTATTGCTATTTCTGCATATCATTTCTCGACAGGAAGATTATGTTGGTTATTTCCACCACCATTCTGTTATTTCTAGCATTTCGGCTATGTTCTGCATATTTTATATATCTCTGTATCTTGGTAAGTGGTATCGGAGAACTTTCGTTGGTATAAATTGTGGGTAATTTTTTTCAGGGTAGAGACGTTCGCCTTCTAAGCCACAGAGATCTGCTGCTAGAGCGATGTAACCTGCCGGTTGAGGGATTCATACACGTGAGGAAATACAGTGGTTCTTAAGCTTATGTTTGGCTACCCTTGTAACCTCCTGCGTACTCTTTCAAGTGGTAGCGACGACAAAGACTGCAAAATGGACTGGCCTAGATTTCCCAAAGCCCTCTGTAGATAAAACCTATCGTGTCACGGACTCATATATAGTGTCACCGAGAACACACTGGAAGATACTTTCAGTACTGGTAGTTTGGTAGTGCTAAGTACGCTTCTATCTCCTCTTAGTTAGTGCCTCAGATAGTCGGTAATTGCTGGACCCCGTGACTGAGTATCGAGAGCTATATCATTGTGGCAAACCTTTGTCTCAGAACTCCTTTCCAACTTGGGGAATACAATATAAACAAATTAAACCGCTTAGATCTAATAACCCCATTCTATTCGGTTGCTCAAGAAGGCTCTCTCGTTCATAATTTGTATTTCAAAGACCGGCAAGACTTCTTCTCGTAATTCGTGCCACAACCTCAGAAATGTAAAGCACAGACTTTTAATCAATACCTGGAGACCCATTCCACAGATTCGTCTCTCTACCACCTCCCCATATCATTTTTCTGCAAAAAAATTGGACCCCACACCTTTCAGTTCACCCATTTTTACCATTGGTTTTGAGACCTATCCCATTAGATTCATCTTTTCTCCTTTATCACATTCATCCATACCATCTTTCTTCTCTGAAAACTTTCCTCACCCCAACAAGACCCTTTCAGCCCACCCATTTTGACCATTATTTGAGACCTTATCCCATTAGATTCATCTCTTTGTCCTCATCACTTTCCTCCCTATCATTTTTCTGCAAAATTTCTGACCCCACCAACACCCTTTTCAGGGTTCACCATCATGGCTCCACACCAACCAAGAACTAGAGTCTCGCTCAACACCCCAGTAGCTGGTTTACTTTGAGACCCAACAAGTGCAACAACTCGCTACCATGCCTCCTCTGATGCCTCCATGAATGCCTCCTCACCTTGCATAGCTGGGTGAAGTCCGCACGGCGGAAGTCAAATGAACTTAACTGTCACATAGCACTCACAAGACCAACCTGTACTCCTCATGACCCTTTCGAGATGTAACTCTATAGTGCACCTACAGAACTTCTTCCCATTCCTTTCAACCATCACTTTCAAAGGGACATAATGCCTGAGGGTGGATGTAACTAAACTTGATGGCTCATACCCCACTGGTTGTCACACAAATGGAACATACTTTCTCATTTCACAACATTACACATGAGTTGGCCAAACTCTGGTATGAGGTTCTCCATCTAGATCAAGAACACTGCAAATGTGGCAATGGAGAAAACTTCCGTCAGATATATATTTCTTGACCTAATTTTGTTGCTGAGGCGAGAACGCTTCTTTGACACCTACACCAACCATTTAGCCCATTTAACAAAATTGAAGCACCAGTACGCTGAAGACTTCATAACCCATTTGAGCTGCCCTGCTTTTAGAATTAGAGAGGGTGCATGACTCTGGATGTCTTCTTTCATAAAAGCTTTTATCATGGCTCTGTTGAGGAGGTTAGTCTATGTCCCTCATGTGGTTCGGGATTCTAATGAATTTGGGTGGAGGCTACCAAAGCCAAAGAAGCACAACAATTGTTACCCTAAAACGCTTCTTTTTTCTGTTACTTAAACCAAGTAGCAAACCCCACTACTCCTCTAAAATCCAAAATTGACCTGCTGAAATGGTTGAAAGACAACTCAAAGGCCTCTCAAGCTAATCGGATGATGTAAATATTTTCCACAAATGTAGAACAAAGTTTCTTTATGGCTCTCTCAGGGATACTAAGTAGTTATATTACACTTCCCTGCTCTGAAGCCACTAGACTTCTGAAATAAACCCTATTTCTGACCCTCCTGCAGAAGAAGAACCCATCATTTCCCTAATGTTTCTACCGGTTTCTGCCCCAAACTCTGCTAATGGGTTATCAAGTAATGTAAAGGCTAATATCTTTGTTGATAAAGCTATTCCAACTTTTGATTCATCAACATGACGCCCAAGAAACCCACTCCAAGTATATCCACAAGTTACAATTTCCAAATCATGACACAATGGGGGCTCTATGAAATGTGAGGGCACTGTGAAAATGTGAGCCTCCAAATAGGTGATCAAGAACTCCTGAAATCTGACATGTTTGCTATTGAAATGGGAGGTTGCTACATTGTGTTGGGTGCCGACTGTAGAACTCATCCCATCTTAGACTCCAATCCCAACCATGCACCTGGACCACACATAAATTCCCTCAAGGCATCACCGTTCTCCTAAATTGCTCACGATGAGAAATGGCCTAAAGTCTGGTACATAGCCCAACCTGGGCTATCTAAGCCATGTGAGATCCCACCTGCCCCAAGACCTCCAAGCTCCTTTCTAAACATCAAATGGGGCTTGTCCACTCCCTCAAGGACTTCTCCTTCCTGGCGATAATTCCATTCCCCTTGTCACAGGAATCCTTCCCCCAAGTATACGTCCATATCGCCACCCTGCCCAAAAGAAATGAAATTCTGAAAAGATGGTCCAAGAACTCCTGACCGCCAATATCCATTCCAGTATCCACTTCCTCAGTTGTCATACCTGGGAAGGAAGGTCTGTGGAGAATGTCCCTACCTGTGCCCCCAACAAACCCCAACCACCATGCAATTCCCATCCCGGTCATTGACGACCTCCTAGATGAACTGCCTAATTTTTCACTAAACTTGACCTTCGCTTCTGCTATCACTGATCCGCATGAAAGAGGCTTTCCATTATCTTGGCACGGGGTTTCTTCTCATGAGGGTCACTCAATGGTGTTTTGTCATGCCCTTTGCTGTGTAACTCTCCACCTTTCAGAGCCCCGCTGAACCATGTCATGTCTTCCGTCCCTCTGTCATTTTGTCCTAGTTTTCTTTACGATATCCTCATATAGCAAGACACAGTGACCATCCACCTTCATGTGGGATCAAGTTCTCCTACCAGCACCATCTTTCCCTCAAAACAGTCCAAATGTTCTGAAAGTCCGTTGAATGGGTCATCCTCGCAGAAGATGGGTGTCAGGGCACCGAAAGATTGAGGCTATGTAAGACTGGCTGCACCCCAAGACTCTGTGTTTATGTGGATTTTTTGGGCCTCACATGGTATTATTGCAAGTTCGTCAAGAACTATGGGAAAGATTGCCGTGACCTCTCATCGCCCTCCTTAAAAAGAACTCTTACACTGGACTCCAGCAGCTGCTCAAGTTTTCAAACTTTGAAGATGGCCATGTGCACCACCTGCTCTGCTCTCCCCGATTTCAAGATATTCAGGTTGGAGTGCGATGCATCCGGAAAAGGAATTGGCGCCCTGGCAAGAGGGTCGACCTTTGTTTTCTACGAGTAAAAGAATCATTCGTAAAGAATATGGGAAAACCTATTTATGAAAGAAATGTTGGCAATTCTGCATGCAGCTGAATTATACGCCCTTATCTCTTGGGCAACGATTCCAAATTAAGACACCATCAAAGCCTCAAGTACTATATGGAACAACGCATTTCCTCCCAGAGCAACAAAAATGGGTCACTAAGTTTTTACATGATTATGAGATCATTTACAAGAGGCAGCATAATGGTGTATGGATGTGCATTCCAAAATATGAAGATGATGGATCTCTTTTTTCTCTTTCCTCCATTGCACCTGATTACCCAGCCTGCACCAGGAATGGTCAGTAAGACCCAAAAGTTACATCTAATCAGCAACTCAGAACAAGGCGCCAGGCTCCCCTGTGGTACTCTTCTTGGTTTGATGAGCTTCATACAAGTGTCAAGATGCAGGGGAATAATCCAGCCTAAATTCATCGGTACTTTCGAAGCCATAAGCACCATAGTGGGGTAATTTGTGGTTCTTTCACTAAAATATGATGTGAGTTAAACGCCCTTTTCTGGATAAAAGTGAAACAGGGATATCCGTAGGTTTGTGGTTGGAATGTGGGAGATTCTGCTAACGCACAAGGGAGAAATGGCCACCCTCTAGTATTACCTAACTGGGCTTCCGATTCCCTCGGATATTTGGAAGGATATATCTAAGTGATTTCCATTACAAAGCCATGCAAATCAGGGAATAAATCAAGGATAATGGTGGTGGTGGATCACTTTCCAAGTATGCTCATTTTGTGTTCTTCAACACCTGACACATCACATCCACGTAGGCCTAAGTTTTCAAGTGGATCGGGTTCAAGCTTCATGGTATGGAACTCTATTGTTTCCGATCAGAGACCTTAACTTTCACTAGCAATTTTGGTAAGAACTTAAGCTGGCTAGCACTGTATCTCAGTCATTATCATCCCTAATAAATTAATGAAAATGTAAGTCGCTACCAAGTGTTTGAACCTATCTCAGGGTAATAGATCAGAAAACAACACCAAGGCTCAATGGCCACGAATGGTGGTACAACACCACATATCACACAGCCACTCGCATGACCTTCCAAGCATGGACAGAAGCCACAATCACATTTCTCTCATACTTACCGAAAATTCCTGGTTGTCCAAAGTAAAATACCCCAAAAACACTTACAACTGGGAGATATCCCCACCTTGGAAGAGAATTTCCATCAGCTATCTGCAACGTAATCTAGCTATAAGCAGACTACACACGCCTAACTAATTCCAGAAGGACTGTAAGGCTCTAATGGCCAAGAACCATATACAAACTCCCTCAAGGCCCAGCTGCCCAAGCCAGCCCTCCAAAATTTACACATGGCATTCCACACTCCAAGCAAAGGGACAAGCTCCAGATATCAGTTAGCTCCCAAGCCACATCCCATTTCTTCTGCTTCCCCGCCTAGTTGAAGGTGATTAAACAGATACAACTCAAAACCAACCTCCAGTTAATGGGTTAGTTATCCACCATACAAAATGTTTGACCCATATGGTCACCACAAAGAAACCATCAAGAAGTGCCTCTCGACAAAGGAAAGATATGACTCCAAGAGGATGTCAATTGGGGAACCACCACCATTCTCATAAAGAAGTTTCTGACATCTCGAGCCTTGATGACAAGGTTGGTTTTAAGGGGACGGACATGTTAAAGTCCTAACCAACACATAGGGCAGATTAATGTATCTGACGTAACAAAAGGGTCAATATTACAAGACCTTCAATAAAAGATACCATGGATGTAAGAAGATCCATTAGAAGCTTCCTACTCTAGAAGGATCTCTCCCCCAGATGCCTTTAGTATAAATAGAGCCCAGGCATGTATAAACCCCAGCCTGATATTTTGCAAAATGTACTGGACTAGAGGTTGCCCCCTGAAGAGGCCCATGAACACAAGCCATCCAAGTGCTATTTCTGTTCAAGTGCTATTTCTATTGCTATTTCGTATATCATTTCTGCGTATTGTGAAGATTATGCTGGATATTTCACTGTTATTCTGTTATTTCTAGCATTTTGTTTCTGTTCTGCATATTTTATATATCTGGTATCTTGCAGATGTAAATATATTGAGTGTTCTAGACACTTTTAGTATCCATCAAATTTCCAATAGAATTGGATTTGACAACTTTTAATAATGTAATTTGGTATATGGGGCTTAGTTTTTCTACCATAAATATTGAGGTGGGGGGTAGGACATGATTCTCACCCCGCCACTTGAGTAGATGGAGCATAAAAAAAATTTAACAATGTTTTATAAATGGGGAAAACATACTAGAATATGTTAATACACAATATACATGATTGAATGGACTAATTCAAAGATTATACCATGTGTGCCCATCCTTGGTATGGGTGATGTATGAAAACTACTTTGGTGAAGACAAATTTCAATAAATTCTCTTCAAACTAACCAACATAGATCCATTTAGAGTTAAGAAACATAATATATGGTAGAGCACACAAATACTTTGTATTATATGATTCATATATGATGTCAAATACTTTTATATGTCGAAAGTTTGTAATTTGAACAAAGATTGTCAATAAAGAAAATACTAGTTGTTTTTAAAGGTTTGATGAAGAACGAATACTGTGTATCGTAGTGCATGGGATATTGTTTCCTTTGATTATATTTGTAAGACATGATGAATCACCAAAAATTACCCTATCTTAGGAGGCCAATTCAACAATGTTGTGATCGTAATGAGACACATTACATTGAGTTTGCATTTTCTTGATGTAAGTTATTTAATATTGGTGTTTTTACATTTAGCTATTACATTGTGTATTTTTGGTCTATGACAAAAAATGAAGATGGAATAGATAAGACCTATATCTTCACATAGATAGAATCACATTATTAAATAATAAATATATAATTTAAAAGGAATTATATTAAGAAAGAATAGGCTCATTTAAGTATGTGAAACTTCTTTTGATGTCCATTTTTAATATATTGGCAAAGTTTAATATTTTTTTTGGAAGGATTTGGAGCATTTTGTTGAGTCGAAAAGTTTTGGTTGATTTTGGTAAAATATTGTGTTAGTCTTTTAAATGATTTTAGTTTTTATTTGATATTTGATTGAATATTTTGGTGTAGCTTGATTGGTTTGATGTAATTTCTCTTGATTGAGTTTGGGTTAAAGGTAATTCCCTTTGTTGATAAGATAAAAAGTGTTTTCGTAGTTTTTCATGTTTATTGATAAACATATGGTATTAGTCTTAATATATGGATTTGTTTATGCTTTGGAAATCCAATTTGTTTTTCATAAATATCATTGTTTTAGTTATATATTCGCTAGTTTGTAAAAAATCATTTGTATTCCCTTCACTTTGTGGCATGGATTAAGCATTGTAATCTTTTAGAGTCAGCTATGATTTTTTTTTAAATAATTATTGTATTTGGAAATGCACACAAGAACTTTTCACACCTTCTCAAAAGAGATTTTGATAGAGGGTGATTCTATATTTTGATAGAGGGTGATTCTTCATACCTTGAACTTGTGGGTTATGGCATACATTGATGGCTATTCAAATACCATTATTGCATGAAAAAACAATTTATTGTAGTAGATTTTAAATGGTATTTAATCCCATCATAATAACATTTCCATATCAAGCAATGGATTGGAATCTCTCTACCCAACAAAGGATACATGAGTTTCAATTAACAATCTCCCTTTCGTTTATAACGCCTGGGTTTGATCTACCCTCCATGGTATTGATTAGAATCGGATCACCATTGATCCTTTCGTGATAAATGGAGAGTCTTCACTTCCATTACTAAAGAACTCATGCCTTGACCTTCTAATTCATATCAAGACCAAATTCAACATTTTGTTCTCGACTATGACTTTTAGATCCATGCCTCCATTCCCAATCCATCATTGATTGAAATTCTAGGATTACGCTACAGCTTTCTCAAGTTTATCACCTACAAGATTCCAGGAGTACGCTACAGTTTGTTCAGGATTACCCTACAGCTTGCATCGGATTCACTTAGTGAACCTCTGACATATCATGTGTGTTCATGGAATTTTAAAGAATACTCTCAACTTCACTAGATATTAAATAATAGCTTGCAAAATTATTTTTTTAAATACCCTTAAGTTACAATTTTCTCATTTACAATACCACTAGTTTCAATAGATATCATATCTATGCATTTTTTCTAACATTTTACTAACTCTTTATGTTTATACCCCTATTATGGTGATGAAACACAACTCTTGTAAGACTTGAATGAGGATTATGCAAACTAATGGACTACCTTTTTCTCTTTCCTTATTTAGATTAACTTAATTCACCCCCAACACCTAATTTGTGTTGGGTTGTTATATTCTTTGCAGTGAAAGTTGAGGTGGATTGACTAACAGTTGAAGTCAAAGGTAGAGGTGCTTCAATTGGGTAAAGATGAAGTTGAGGTGGATCAAAAGCAATTTGATGGTCGATGTTAGTTGAAAATGGTAAATAATCGACAACAAGTCAAATAGGTAAATCGACAAGAGGTCGACAAGTGGGCATGTGGCTACCAAATGAAGGCCGACTAGTATTCGATGATAATTCGAATTATTAGTTGACTATAAAAGAATCTAGATATTCATGGGATTTGTAGCCAATGATATACATGGATCTATAACCATTTTTGGTTTCCATTTACTTAGGTTTTTTCCTATTGCAAATCCTATAAATAGGCATTTTGCAGTGTTGTAAAAGTTAATCATAAGATAGAAAATATTTAGAGAAATATTTAGATGTAGGTTGTTGGTCATGTAGATGTAAGACGAGTTGGATACATGTTTTTTATTGCATAAGAAAGAAGGTATGATGTCGATTGTGTCTTACATGTGGACCAAGGTTAAACATGTAACCTTTTACTCTGAAGGAATAAGATAACAAGGAGAAGCACTCTCAAGGAATGTTGGTTTTCCTAGTTTGGGTTTCCAGGGTAAAATATCAGTGTACTGTGTGATTGTTGTGTCATTTACTTTCTTGATTAAATATTTCTTCCTCTCTTTTATTAGGTTTAGCATGGAGGTGTGTCTCCTTTCCTAACATGTGGTATTATATCTTGGCTTAACAATATTAGATCTAATCTAAACTCTAGGTATAGTGAGAGTCATAAGTTGGAAATATTTAAATATTTTGCTAAAGATTGTGTTAAATAATGGCGACCAATTCGAGAATAGAGATATAAAAATTCAATGGCCAGAATTTTGAGCTTTGGAATATTAAAATGGAAGATCTCCTTGTAGATCGAGAACAATGAAAAACAGTATGTCGAGGTACCATGCTGAAAGGTATGTCGAAAGAAGAATGGGAAAAAATCGAGAGAAAAGCAAGGAGTATGATTTGACTTTGTCTTGCAGATTCGATGTTGTTCAATGTCTCAAGTGAAGATTCAACCAAGAAACTATGGGACAATTTGGGAATATTGTACCAATCAAAATCCCTGGTAAATAAGTTGCTTCTCAAAAAGAAAATGTACCTTATGAGAATGAGTGATGGCAGTTCAGTGATTGATCATTTAAATTTGTTTAATACCATTATAAGACATTTATCTTATGTGGATATTAAAATAATTGAGGAGGAGAAGTGTATTAGCCTATTATGTTCTTTCTAGACTCCTAGGGTATCTTAGTTGTGGATATAGGGAGTAATGAAACCACATTATCTCTAGAAGACGTGGTTTCATATCTATTGTCAGAAGAAAAGAGAAGCAAGAACATGGAAGGATAAACCAAAGATGATTTAGTGGCGAGAGGTTGACCATTTGACATAGATAAAGGAAAATTCTCCAGTACAAAGTCTAAGTAGAAGGGTAAATCTAAATCCATTCTTTAGTCAACAATAAGATGCTAGAAATGTGGTAAAGTTGGGAATTACAAAAAGGACTAGAAGTGGAGGGTGATGGAAGTTAGTATAGGATATGATGAGAAGAAATCAACTGAGAGGAAGAAGACTCTAGATAAGGGAGGTCATGTGTACCTCTCGTCGACCAATACACAAAAGGATCAATATGTTTGGTTGATGGAATCAGGAGAATCCTATCATATGACACCACATAGAGAATGGTTCTACAAGTATGAATGATATGATGGAGGTGATGTGTTCTTGGGGTACGAATCGA